>LOJH01007160.1:19550-31385 GCA_001685095.1 Ellobius talpinus
TATCTATCTATCTATCTATCTATCTATCTATCTATCTATCTATCTATCCATATCCATGTGTGTATGTGTGTATATGGGGTATAGGTACATATATGCCACAAAATACACCCAAATGCATGTGGAGGTCAAAGAACAAGTTTTTAGAAGTTAGTTCTCTAATTCCCACCTTGTTGAGACAGGATCTCATGTTGTTTCTGCCACTCTGTATACTCCAGGCCAGAGAGCATGTAAACCTCTGTGTGATTCTCCAGTCTCTGTTTCCCATTTACTCCAGGGATTCCGAGATTACTGATGTGATTTACTGCATCCATTTTCTATGGGTTTTGGGAATCAAATTCAGATCTGTGTGCAGCAAGAGCTTTTATGTGCTTAGCCAGACAGTTGGCCCAAGAAATCTCTGAAATACCTCAGTATGCTTATCATAGCCTCTATCCTTTCACAGACATTGTAGGTAGCAGCTTATGTAGGAGACCACACAACTAAGAAAGTCAGGACTAGGACTTGAACTCACATTTCTCTGTATTCTTATCACTTTGCTGTGGCAGGTTAACTGACCTTCAGCAGATGACAAATCAAGACAGTGGGACAGAGTTCTCTTCTCTCCTTTTTTCCTAATTCCATTGGAGGGTGTAAAAATGTCCCCCTCCAACACTTCCATATGCTCATGAAAGAACAGGCAGTGGTGTTGGCAATTCTCAATATTCCTTACAAAGTGAAACTCTTTATAGAAGGAGAGCTTGTTGTGGGAACAACGACAAAATCCATGAAACATTTATTTTAGGGAGGTGTAATTAAACCAAAGGAAGGTGTCAGTATACTTTATGAGGAAACTTAAACATAGGAGCCTTACCCAGCAGCTGCTTGATGACAAGAATAACCTTTTGGTCTTGTCTGCTGTAGTAAAGAAGGCACCTGGCTAAACATCGGAAGCCCCAGTGTAAATAAACCAAGAGTTTGCTTTCTGGAGTATGGGGACCAATAAGAATTCACAATTTGGATGACAATGTAATCTTGACAAGTGTTTGCCCTTTCCTTAAGCAACGGTATCTCTCTGGGTCTGAATTCTCCTGTCTGCAACATAGATACAATTATTGTTTTATTTATGAATTGCAATAGGCTTTGGAAAATACAGTAAATGCTTGCAAGAAAGAGTCTTATACCCTTAGGAAGGAAGGCAGTACATAACTCCAAGGTACTTACGTTATTAATTTTATTCAAAAATTAAAAATGTATTCGAAAGGCCACAAAGGAATTTTTTACCCTAAGCTATTAGGAGGTTCTGACTGAAAAGATTCAGCCAAGCTTTTCTTTAAATGAACAGGATAACGCTTTTATTTTTTGTCAGTCTGAGTTGTTTCTTTGCCCTGCACAGCTTTAAAACCTCATTGTGATTCATTTCAACTGTCAAAATGCAAGGTGAACATGTTTGGTAGTGATATGTATTGAAATGACATTTTGTTGACAGTGAGCATCTTAGAAAGCATGCTTAGAAATTAGAGGCAGAAGCTAATTTGTTCCTCTCATGATGTCCATGGCTAGAAGCTTATGCATTTGCCTTCTTGGCAAATAAACTCTTCGTATGAATTAAGGAAATTTGAGAGCAAAAGGCTTGCTTGTCTTTCATGTATATAAATTTAAATTTAGAGTAGTTTTTTTCTGCCTATTTTTACAGAGTGTCTTGTGACAAAGATCATGAGGCCCTGAGTTGACAAACACAATAGTGAGTGACAGCTGCTCATATGTCAGGTATTTGAACTATGTATGTTATTCTACTCTATTGGGGTTCCAACTTGGAAATGGAGGCAAGAATGCCACTTGCATTAGAATTTCATGGAGTGTGGTAGATGCTCTTAAGGATTACCCTGATAAGCCTATTATCCTCTTCTGTAATTAGGAAACTTGCTTATTGTGTTCTGAATGTCCTCAAGACCCTCATGAATGGCAAGCAGAATACAGGGGAACTTCCACTATGATTCTCCAGGAATATGCCTTAGGTAAAGTTTCTATTGTTGCAACAAAACACCATGACCAAAAGGCAAGTTGTGGAGGTGGGGACTTATATGGCTTACATTTAAGCAATGCTGTTTATCACTGATGGAATTCAGGACAGGAACTTAAGCAGGGCAGGAATTGATGCAGAGGCCATGGAGGGGAGTTGCTTACTGGCTCGCTTACACTTCAGAGGTTCAGTCCATCACGGCAGAGAACGTGGTGGCATGCAGGCAGGCATGGTGCACGGAGAAATAGCTGAGTGTGATACATCTTGCCAGAAATAGGAAGTTGGCTGATTGTCACACTGAGTGCACTGAAGTTTGAGGAAAAAACCCCCTCAAAGCCAGACCCTACAGTGACACAATTCCAACAGAAAGTGTGGCTCAGATTAAAGGTATGGCCACCAGCATCAAGATCTGGTCATCCAGTCTCCTCCAACAAGACCACACTTCTTCCAACAAGGCCACACCTCCAGAGAGTGCCACTCCTTATGATCTCATGGGGGATCAAACACATTCAAACCACCATAGAATAGCTGTTGATTTCCTGGAAAACAAGGAGAGGCCCAAAAGACTTAGAGCTATCATTTGCTTTCTCTCTGCTTTGAAAGTAGAAGTTGCCTGGAGCTGTAGCTCAAAATAGTGGAACAGAATGAGAGCACATTAGAGGTCAGTACAGGATCAACAGTAAAATCAAGGGAAAAATATCCTACCTGTGAAATGGGGAAAAGTATGCCCATTTATATAAGTGTATAATTGGTTCACCTATGTCAAATGAAATCATGACTTGTAAGAGACTAAACAACATATAGACACATGTTGTACATTCAATGCTCAGAATGCTACAGTTCACTAATTGTCACCTTTGCCACTTGATGTTATTTGGTGACTGAATTATAAAAACTAGGAATAGATAAAATATTACTTTCTTAGCTTAAATGCTGTACTGTATCAATGCTATGCTAGAAATTATATGAAGCACTGGGAGTACAAAGATTAAGAATACTTAACTGCCTTGAATCTTTCAGAATCTTTAAGGGATAAGTATGGGAAAATGTCTCTGCATGTGAGGGAGAAAACTGACTGATCACCAATAACTTAAAGACAAAAAGAAAAGGGAGAGAGAAATCTTCCAGAGATCCCCCCTTTGTAAGTCCTCTTTCTTTACATACTTCATCTCATGTCCTACCTACCCCACATCTTTATTACTCTACCATATTGGTGTAAAGTGCTCTCAGTTGGCATCAATATGAGCTACCTGTAATTCTTTCTAAGAAAGTAAACAACATATCAACAATGCATTGCATCAGAAGCACTCAGAATGTTATATACAGCCCTGAAGAAACTTACAAGTACATGCGCCATGTAGGGCGAATGAAGTATGAAAGCCAAGAGAGCTTTGACAAGTCCTCCCTGGAAGACTTCTTTCTCCCTCTTGCATTTGTCTTGATACTGAGGTGTGAAGTAGCAATGGGAGGTGTGGGAGGCAATGCATTGCTACTCTGTTGTTTACTTTCTTAGAAAGAATTACAGGTGGCTCATGTTGATGCCAGCTGAGAGCACTTTACACCAATTGGGTATAGGAACAAGGATGTGGGGTAGGACATGAGATGAAGTATGTAAAGAAAGAGGACTTGCAAAGGGGGGATCTCTGGAAGATTCTCTCTCCCTTTTCTTTTTGTTTTTAAGTTATTGGAAAAAGTATGAGCAGGGGTTGGTTACTATAGTAGTAAATATGGTGACATTACTAGACTAGGAACACTATCCTAGACCCTGAAATATAACAATAATAACAAATGACATTTGTGGATTATTTCTATGGTGTTCAGTCCTCTCGGCATTATCTTATTTGATAATTGTAATTAATTTCAGAGTTAAGAATCAGTATTTGTTACTATCGTATGATGAAGGAAGTGAGGCCCAGTGAGAGTAAGTGGTTTACTTAAAATATCAAAGACCATACTAAGGATAAATCTAAGACTGAACACTACGTATGGTATCAGGAAAATCAGTCCATTAAGTTTCTTGGCTTTCTCTATGGCCCTGGCTTTTGGGATTCTTGAGATAATACGAGATATTATGACTTGCTTGATGTTTGAGTGGGATGTTTTCCGAGCTAGTATCTGAAACTGCTACTTATACAAAGTATAGTAAGCTGAGATGAACACTATGATATTCTTATTCTGATAAATGCTCAACCACTGATATGTGGAACAACAGTAGACATGGACATATGTATTCATCTCACTGATACATAAGGAATGTGTAGCATATAACTTACGGTCACAAAAAATTTGGTGCTCTGTGTTATAAATCCCATAGAGCTGGTCAACTTTTGGAGAATGTTTTGGCTCCTTTTTTTCTTGCCAGACTCTTGGATCTGCACTTAAACTATGGTTTCAGTTGATGAATGAGCACTGTTGGCATATGTTTTTATTTGTGTTAATGAGTAAGATGAAGAGTAAAACAATGAAACAAACAGTAAAATTTTCTTCGCTGAATCAGAAAATGTTTTTTGAATACTGGGAATATTTCTTCTCTCCAGATATAGTCAATTGACCACAGATAAGACTCACATTTAACGTCAATTTACATTATTTTACCCAGTCTAGATAACCAGCAAAAAAAAAATGACTAAATGGTTTCTGAGGCAGGATTATTCATGAAACTCATGGATTAGGCGATGGTTAAGAGTGATGTATCTGCACAGCCCCAGTGTTAGGATTCCAAGAGCATGCAAGCGCATGCTACCACACTAACTTCTCTGCGTGGGTGCTAGGGCTGCAAGCGTGATACTCATACTTGCATGACAGGCAATTTGCTAAGTGAGTCTTCTCTCCAGTTTTCAAGTAAACATCCTTTACATCCTATAATAGATGCTGTTTGATGACTGTCCATTCCTTCACCGCTTAACATTTCCAGGTCCAGAACATGCTAATTCTTATCTCAAGGCTTTCCCTAATATCATTAAATGAACCAGTATCTTGATCATATCTGGGTATGTACAGTCCTCAGCATACAGAGGTTGATGATGTGGAGAGATGCTTTAGGTGTTCTAAGCAGGTGGTTTATGTTCACTGTCTGTCATGATGCCACAGTGGGACACATCTCCCTGTCTTTATAAGTGATAACTCATTTGAAAAGTACTTATGATTTATTTCCCATTTTTATTCTTTTCTCTGTCATTTACCTTGCACTTGGTACCATACTTTGTTCAAAACATGTGCCAATTCATTGTTCTTAGCAAAGGAGTCCAGAGGAAACCCCAGGAGTATCATGGGTGGTACTTCTCCACAGTAAGCAGGTGCATGCTTATCTGATATCTTAGTCGGGTATTGGTCCTCTCTATAGCATTCAGTTTAACAAAAATACCCAACTACAGAGGAATTGGAACAAGTCTTCAGATGTGAAGCCAAGGCTCAGAGGAGAAAGAATCTTTCTGACCTTCCTCAGCTTTTTAATGGCAGGCACAGGGCTAGACCTCAGCTGCCACAAAGCTTCTTTCACACAGGAGCAGTCTTATAACACGTGGGTATCGTGCAGAGTCTGTTTCTGCCCATCTAACCTGCATGCCACTTTCTGTGGCTAAAACAATAATTTTCCTTACAGAAGCCACCCCTTTCTTACTTAGAGGTCATGCAAATTTTGGGTGTCTGACCCTTATTTCCAACTACTGAGTAGTATGGCCAGAGTCCAGTGTTAAACAGTCAGTGTGATTCACCAGCTATTAACATTTCAGGATAAGCATCTTACTCAAAGAATTGCAATCAGAGATAATCATGAGAGCTTCGTATGCCTCTCACTACACATGAGCTATGACTATGAAAGCCCAGAGATGTTAGGAATTTAAAAGAAATGGCATAATCAAAAAAGAAACTACAATGGAATAATAGAGGACAGTGAGGAAGAGAGATGTAGACATAGTGGGAGAAGAGTGGGGGGAGGTTGAGAGGGAGGGCGAGGTAGGAGAGGGAGAGAGAGGAGAGGGAATTTCAGAAGCACAGCTTCTACATCTGGTTTAGAGGAAATGTGAAGACATCCTAATTCTGGACTTTTTGTTACATAAACAAACCAACAAAATCTTTTATTTCTTCTTGTAATGTAATTGGAATGTGTTTTTCTTACACTTGGGGAGAGCTAATGATGCATTATGTAGCCTCCCAAAGGGAGAACCTTGAGCATTTGCCTGATGAATTTGGATTTTGTGGAGACTCAGTGCTTAATGATGCATTGTTTACCCATTGTGTCTCCAGTGCCCAGCTATTTACCCAACACTTCATAAGCCCCACTTAAGCAATTGATGTCTGAAAGCCCATATCTGTTCTCCTCCAATTTACATTTTTTTTCCTACTGGACATTCTAGGTTCTGAATTGATTTCATCTCATTCCTTATTTGTTTATTTATTTATTGCCTAGAATTTCTTATTGGCACATAAAAAATCTTTATGACTCAGCAGGTAAAAGCACTTGCCATGTAATACTGTTGACTTGAGTTCTGTCCCCTAGAACCCATGGTGAAAGGAAAACAACCAACTCTCAAAAGCTGTCTTCTGACCTCCTCACGCTTCACATGTACACCCATAGATGCATTCTCTCAAAAGAACACACATCTATGCAAGACAGCAATAAGTAAACTAAAAGCAAATCTTTAGGAAGGCCTCTTAATATTACTAGGACAGTCGTGGGAACCGTGAACATGTGTGCATCTGGACCATGGTCACCACATCAGCTGGTGTTCTCTGCAACCTGCAGGGAATGCATCTGTTCAGCGCTCAGTGCTGTTGCGCATTCTCCTTCCTTTTTCTGGGAGACATCAGGAGCAGGGAGCAATTATTATTTTTGGCTTCGACCCATCTTGTCATGCTCAATACCATTCCCACTTCATTGTCTGACAGTCTGGGGCAGCCACCGAAGCCTTGTGCCCAGTGGACAGCTATTCTGGGATGTTTGTTCCTGATATTCATGGTGGCTTCCTGGCTGACTCATCCCCCAATTGAGCCCCCATTGTGCTGGGCCAAGATGGCTCAGCAGCCAGTTTTGATGCCCCTAATCAAAGAACGACATCCTAGAATCTTGCAGACAGCCTTGCACACTGGACTGGCAAGCAATTGAAAGCTTCTAAATTTAACCACAACCACTTCAGAAATGAGAATCTGGGAGATTTTGAGGATGGAAACTGGGCTGTTCTGTATTTTTTTTATTTGTCTTTTGACGTTTGAAATGACTCTGAATTTAATCATGCCTGAACTTTTCTTTGCTAGCTATGTGAATTTTGTGAAAGTCACTTTCCTACTCTGGACACTGGTCATCTTCTCCTGCTGCCCATGGTAAAATGGTCATTATAAAATCCCAGTGGTGGGGTTCTAAAAATGATAAATGATCAACTCGTTAAAGGTTTATGGTCAATACTTGACGTCTTGTTGGTTACTGTCCTATTATTCTTGCTTCTCTGTAGATTCCCAGTGTTTGTATAGCTTATACCAGGAAATGCTGAGGAAACGAGTCAATGAAAGAATGGACAACCACTTTACTGACTGAGTTATCTCCCCAGCTTTGCTCAGATCTTCTTTACAAGGGCCTTTTTGTTCCAGATACCAAATTTTGCCCCTTTACTTTCAAAGGATTTCTAGTTGAGACCTTGTCATGCAGCCCAGGCTGGTCTTAAATGCGCAATCTCACAGTCTTAGCTTCCTACATACTGGAATTTCAAGGTCAACTCCCAGATACCTTTGATCATTGTCACTTGAATATGTATTGCTGGTCACAGAGAGAGCACACTGAGCTCTTTGTTGGTATTATATCACTACTATTATTAATCTAATAGAGTGCTGTGTAGTGTGTTGCTTTCAGTCTATTCTAATTTAAAAACTTTATTTACTTATTCTGTGTGTGCTACAGCTTATTTGTGTATGGACAATTCCTAGGTGTTGGTTCTCTTCTTCTACCACATGGGCCCAGGGGATTGAACTTAGGTTTTCAGCGAGCACCTTTATCTGCTGAGCCATCTTGCCAGGCCCCTCTGTATTCTTCTAGATCACATTTTGCTATTTCCAAAAGCCACAGATCAAACCTAGTCAGGTAATTAACAACAACAACAAACAAGCTCCCAAAAGAACAACAACATGATAACAATGACGCGGACGCTACGGATGATGATTTGCATGGCACTTGCAAGAGGGTCGGGTCCTCTCCATTCACTAGATTCTCATACTAATCAGTGAGTTGGGCGTTCCTAGCTTCCCATTGTGTGTGTCAATAGAAAAGGAGGCAGAGCAAAGTTAAGAAATACCAGCAGCTGGGGAAACGGCTCATTTGGTAAAACACTTGTCTTATAAACATAAGAACCTGAGTTTGTATTTCTAGAACCCATGTTAAAAAGAAAAACCTGAGTGTGGTGACATGTGCTTCTAACCCCATCAGTGACAATATAAAACACAGAGACATGTGACTTTCTGAAAATCTGCCTGTGTGGCAAAGTTCCAGGCAAATAAGATGCCCTATCTTGAATTAAAGGTAAAGGGACCTGAGAATGGATATTTAAGATAGCCCTCTGACCTCCACACATCCATCCATGCACACTTTCCCTACCCTCAAATATTCATTCCTCCCTCACGCAGATTCCAACAGCTATAAGGTGCCTAAACAAAGTGTGAGATCGTGATTCAGACTCCCAGGGTCTGCAACCATAACCTTTATGGTCTCAGATTACCCACCTTTACTATTGTTGACCATAATTAAATAAGATGATACATGAGGCATAGCAGAGTGTCTGGGATTCAGTTGCACTTAGTTGTGATGGTGGCGGAGACGATGCGCCAATGAGGATGAATGTTCACTTGAAGTCACATTTGCTGTTTACATTATGTATTAGTCTCATTTGTTGCTTGATTGTCAGCTGCTTGCAGCAAAACCACATCTCAGTTCCAAAATTCTGCTCCTCAGGAGCCTCAGTTTCCCTGTCTAGAATAGGAAACAGTGTTTTTCAAGTTTCATCCAAATGCAGAGCTTTCTGCTACTCCATAACACTCATTCTGAACTCTCCCACAGCCTAGAACGTCTCATCTACAGATGGCAAACACTCAATAAAGAAGCATTGCATTAGTAAAGTCTAGATGTAAAATCTTAAGTGCAAGGACCTTCTTTAATTTAGATTCTGGTGAAGGGGGAAGAAAGAGATATGCCTGAGTTACAAGATGCATTCTGGTGGATGTCTAGAGATCTTGGCTGAGGGAGATAGAAATGGGGCATTTTTAAATGGTGGAAGGACGTGAATTTGGAAAGGAATCAGGGTATCGCTTTCCCAAAAGAACACCCAGCTTGCTCTCTCCTCTGTTGTTTTCAGCCCATTCCACAATCTATTTGCCACTGGGTTTCACCAGTCATGTTGTCTGCCTTCTGCTGAGAAGAAAAGAAAGGGATGAGAGGGAGTGAGTTAAATTTAGCGAGCCGGCACAAGACTCCAGGCAGAGGCAGCAGGCAGCTCCCACTTACTTAGCTTCCCCGGGGACAGGAATAAAGTTTTTCTGAAAACAGAGCAGAAGGGAAGAAGGAGCAATGTGACATGCGCCAACTTCCTCTCCATTTCCTCTCCTCATCCAGATCTGCAGATTGTTTCAGCAGAGGAGTGCTCCATAAGCAGTTATCACGCACCAGTTTTGAGTCAACCATCACCTTAGATCGCAGACGAAGAAGTGAATAGAACATGGTAACAAGATCCAGATCTCAGGAATTACCATTCGGTGAGGTCAGACAGAGAAACAAGCATCCAAATGTGTTGCAATAATTTGTATGTAGAATTATAAAAAAAAGAATGTTAGCATCCATAAAATCAGCTTGGCTAGTGACAAGGGCAAACATGGGGACATAGGAGCTGCTTCCTGAAACCAGAAGGATTTGGTAGACCAGGCATATGCAAAGCATACAGCACAGGGAACAGACAGAGCAAAGTTGTGTGAGTGGAAAAAACTAGAGCCATTCAGTCATATCTTACCAACCGCTGGGGCACTTTTTGCTCCTTTGGGGGAGAAGCTGCCTTTTTGGAATAAAGCTCATTCATTAATGATTTTTTCATCTATTTCTATTTGTTTTCCTCCATCTTTCCTGGGCCACCCTCTCAGGTAACAGTTACTTTTGATATAGCAACTTTTGACCACTTATAAAAAGCCCACATTGATTTTTAATTATTTGCATCCAATTATCATAATATTGCCAGGTTAAAATAATATGACTATGGATTCACACAATGGGTGCAACAGAGCTCGTCTTTCTTGCTTGGGTTCTCAGGGTCTGCTGTCAAGGTATTAACCGGGCTGTGTCTGGCCCTGTGCACATGGGGCTTCCTTGCTTATGTTTGTGTCTTGCACTCAGTGACAGCATAACGCTTTGCTAGCGCTCCCGCTCTTGAGGGAGAAGAACTGTGTGAAACAGATGGGAGATAAAACATCTCTGCCACTCGATCCTAATGGCGTCTCCAAATGAGAAAGATACAGGGTACCAACTGGCCATCTCTTGTCATCAAACAAGGCATTCAGTACCAGTACTTGGTTGCATCCAATTGAGTTGCTGGCTCAAGGAGTGCCATAGAAATCCTGAAACAGCCCAAGCTGTTGCCAAGACTGTAGACTGCTCTCCACAAAGTGACTACAAGTGTCCATTGCTGAAGATAACACTCATACAACTCATCGAACATGGAAAAGTAGAGCTGATGCCTACACAGAACTTTCATCCTTTTGTTCTAGTCTGTTTGGAACAGGATGATATTCTACAGCATGGGGAGATGTAAACACCAACCCAGCTATAAAAACTTTTATCTGCATTGCGGTCTCGCCTGTAAGATGTCCTGGGCCAATGGTGTCACAAAGTTTGTGGAACTAACCAGCCAGTGTCTGATTTGACTTGAGGCCCACTCAGGAGACAAAGCTCATACACAACACTGCTTGGTTGACCAAGAACTAGAGATTGGATAGTCCAAAGATCTAAGGTAAAACCAAATACTACTGACTTATCTAAAAAAAAAAGTAGGGATAAAATGGCTCTTAATGATATTATGCTATACTCATAGATCAGTGCCTTATTCACCCATCATCAGAGAAACTTCCTCCTTCGGCAGACAGACACAAATGCAGAAATCCATAGAAAGACAATATGCAGAGAGCAGGTTGGAGACAGAGACAGAGATACTCAGTTCTAGATGAGATATCTCCATCAAATTCCCTCACCCTCAGGACAGGAGTGAGAGATTCTTCTCATAGATTTGAAGAAGCAATTCATCATTAATGTATGACAATGAACCCCTACTACAGTCTAAGTTAGAAGGAGATTCTTTAGTGAAGTCTCCAGACTGAGCCTGATTGTCACCTGAGACCCTGAGCAAAAGCACATATAAGCTGCTCTCGCTGTATGAAATTATTCCAAGCTACCAATGTTGTGGCAATTTGGAGCAAATCGTTGAAAACTAGTGTAGGATTTTTTAGAAGTAGTAACAACTTAAAATGCCTTACATCAATCATTCATGAATATGCTCAAAATTCAAATGTCTTCTCTGTTGATCACTGTCACATGAATGCTTGGAAGGATACAGATGCACAGAGGCTCTAGGGAGGGGGTCAACTTTGTTTATGTTTTACTTATTTGTTTTTAAGTGCTTGTAATTTAAATAGAATTACATCATTTCCCCCATCCCGTTCTTATCTTCGGCCCCTTCAAGCTACTATCTGGGATCAATTTTTTTGTTAATTATTATTGATTTTATTGAGCTATACATTTTTCTCTGCTCCCCTCCCTGATTCTTCTCTCCCTTTCAACCCTCTCCCATGGTCCCCATGCTCCCAATTTACTCAGGAGA
>LOJH01007161.1:26667-38200 GCA_001685095.1 Ellobius talpinus
CACAACCATCTGTAATGAAATCTGGTGCCCTCTTCTGGCCTGTAGGCACACATGTAGACAGAACACTGTAAACAAAATAAATGAATAAATCTTTAAAAAAGAAAGAAAGAAAACCGGCCTCTTTAAGCTCATTCCTACCACCACCCCCCAACAACAATTGATCCTTCTTCATTGGCCAGAATTGTTATAACTCTCTCCTGGTTTTGTTTTTTCCAGAAGTTGATGGTTTGGGGATTATTTTTAATAGGGGCGGGGCTTGCATGTGCCATGGTGCATGTATGGAGGTCAGAGGAGAACTTCAATTTTGGGTGTCAATCCTTGCCTTCCACCTTCCCTGAAGTAGAGTCTCTTGCTCATCCCAGTCTATGTCAGGCCAGCTGGCCTCTCTCTCATGAGCACTGGGAATCACAGACACCTGCTACTGAGTTCAGCTTTGCATGGCCTTGAGGATCCAGACCCTGCTCCTCATGATCCACTGAGCCAACATCCCCATCCTGGTGTCTGGCTCTTACAGGGAGAAGGATAGGCCTCTACAAATGGCTCCTATCCTGGATCCGAAACTCTACTGACCTCTGCATCTTGTGCGCATGACTGTACCTTCCCCGGATCTCTGCATCTTGTGTTCATGGTTGTATCTACCCCTGATCTCTGCATGTTGTATGCATGGCTGTACCTGCCCCGGATCTCTGCATGTTGTGCACATGGCTGTACCTTCCCTGGATCTCTGCATCTTGTGTGCATGGCTGTACCTGCCCCGGATCTCTGCATCTTGTGTTCATGGTTGTATCTACTCCTGATCTCTGCATGTTGTGCGCATGGCTGTATCTGCCCTGGATCTCTGCATCTTGTGCATATGGCTGTACCTGCCCTGGATCTCTGCATCTTGTGCATATGGATGTACCTGTCTCCATCTCTGCATCTTATATGCATGGCTATACCTGCCCCTGATCTCTGCATGTTGTGTGCATGGCTGTACCTGCCCATTCTTTAGGAACTGCACATCCGCCGTCAGCTTTCGCAAGGCATTTCCAAAAGGGTAGTCCAGGTTCCGGCCGTGGTAAATGTGGCCTTGGGAATCTTGGGCCACAATACTGGTGCAGAAACTGAGCAAAGGGAAAATTCCAACATGAATGAAGACAACAGGAACAGAGAGCGAGATTTCTGTTTTTAAAACGAATCCCCCAAAGCATCAGATTTTCTTCCTTACTGTTGACACAAATGTTATAATATGTTCTTGTACAAGTATATGGAACTACAATTCCGGCTGGAAAATACAACTGGACACAACACATCTAGACCCTGCTGTGGGCTCACACAATGCTGCTACAGATGTACCAGATCAGAGTTTCATGTTCCCCCATGTCCTGTGTGTCTGCAAGGCACAGCTAGGCCTCTGAGCTCTGCTTGCTGGTATATTACCTATTACCATGGTATTCCAAAGCTAGCCCAAGCTGCCTTCTTCATATTATGTATTGTTAGAGCAAACACACACACACACACACACACACACAAATACTAATTAAATTACAAGGAACTCCAGGGAGGGCATAGTGACAGAAGTCTTTAACCCTAAAACTTAGGAAGCTGAGGCAGGTAGGTCTCTGTGAGTTTGAGGCCAGCCTGTTGTACACAGACAGTTCCAGGTCAGACAGGGCAACCCCATCACAAAACAAACAAATAAATGAGTGAATTTAAAAATCTTTTTAATAAACTTTTTGGAACTAATTATTTTTTTGTAATGATTCAATGTTCCTTTTATAATTAGGAAAAACAAGTATTATCTCACTGCTTGGTTTGTTTAAAGAGAAAAGATTAGTGAAGTTTTGACTCCTATGGTTTCTGATCTTGAACCCAAAGGGCCACATAGAGTTGAGGACCCAGGTAACATGGTGAGTGCTTAAAGTCTGCAGAGATGTTCTCAAAACTGGTATTTTCTAAATGGCAGCAAGGTGACTGCCAAGTCCTTTTTGGGTATGTCCTGGAATTCAGCAATTTACACCAGACTGGCCTCAAATTCACAGAGATCCTCCTGCCCCTGCATTCCAAATGCTGGGATTAAAGGAGTACACACCACCATTCCCGGTGTGCAAGTCTTTCCAACGTGACCCCTTCTGTAGAAGCACAGGGAACAAGGACACACCTCTGCTTCGGGAGAGGTACTCTGGGTAGCCTTGGAACTCACCAGCCACCAGAGAGCCAGTAAGTGTTCCCTCTGAGGCTTGGTTTCCACATCACAGACCAGAAAATGCCACCGTCCCCACCCCCCAGGGCTGTGCTCCTAGGCAGCCTGAAGCCACGAAGATTTAGTATCTATACTCAGCGTCCAGCTACTGTTCTCACATAGCCAGCCTTCAGAAGCGAGCGCAGCACACTTCCTACCTGAACCTCAGGGGGACTTACAAAGAAAGTTAGGCAATTTAATAAACGTCTTAATTTGAGACACAGGGCAATATTAACTTAGTTTGCTTTGAAAGGCACTTGAGTTTAGCAGGCTGGAGTCCACAGAAGTCTCCTGGAAAGGCAGGCAGTTAGAACGCTGAAGGACCCTGCTCTTCTGAGGTTGGAAAATTGCCATAGATTAGTTTGTTACTCCACAAACTTCCCTTCACTCATCTTTTTTTAATATCTTATTTTACTTATTTATTTATTTTTGAGAGAAACAGGGTTTTTCTGTGTGTCCCTGGCTGTCCTCAAACTAGCTCTGTAAACCAGACCGTTCATGAACTCAGAGATCTTCCTGCCTCTGCCTCCTGAGTGCCTGGCTGTGCCTCCTTCATCTTAAGGCAGCCCCAAGCTATAAGCACCTAACAGGACATCTATGCAGGGTGGGAAATAGCAAGTGTGGCATGCCGGGTCTTCCTCTGATTCCATCTTATTTTTATCTGTGTAGGAGAGGGGAGAGTACACGCGCCACGGCGGGCTTCTGGAGGCCAGGGGACGAGCAACATTAGCCAGCTCTCTCCTTCTACCACGTGTCAGGGATCGCACTCAGGTGCTCACACCGAACCCTCCACTTTACTTTTTAGACAGGTTCTCCCATTGAACTTGAAGCAGCAAGCTCCCATGATCTCCCCTCTTTCCCCACCCGGATGACTGGCCTACAGACGGACACACTCTGCCAGGGTTCTGAGTTCAGGTCTACTCCAGCCGCTGCTGGCACTCTTATCCACAGAGTGACAGCCCCAGCCCTTGAGCAGTTTGGACAGTGGGATGCCCCCTAGACCGATGACAAGATAAAACGAAGTTTTGGGTAGAGTAGCTGCTTCCTCCCGGAAGTCCACCTGCCAGGCGCGTGCTGCTCAGATTTCCCCAGGGACTCAGAGACCTAAGGTGGTTTCCAAACTGCAGGGACTGTCTTGTTTCACCTCACAGCAAACACACCTCCTCCCACTCATCGTGGGTGACCGTCCCCGACAGGTGACGACTGATTGACTTGAATCCATGGGGCACTTACGCGGATGCCTCATAGGCCAGGTTGACCAAGATGCCCTCGGCCAGGCTGAGGTTGAGGAAGTTGCACATGCCGCGAATCTCGTCGGTGAAGGGCTGGGGCAGGAAGCTCTCCACCTTCGACACCACCTCTCCGATCATCTCGAGTACCCACCGGGGAACCCTGTCGCTTGAAACGACAAAGCACGAAGATCGTTTCTCCTGCTCAAAGCACGGAGGGTGCAAGTGTGCGTGGACTAGGAGTCTAGATTCTCCCAGAACTGAACCAATGCACGCTGCTGCTCTATTCCCAGAGTCCAAACCAGAGGGAACAAACGTGAGCGTTAGCGCAGGGCCGAAATCCCAGCTACTCAGGAGGCTGAGACAGAGGGATTACAAGTAAGGCCAGTTTATGCTACTGCAAGATTTAATTTTTTTTCTCTCAACATAATATTTTTATTAATTATTTGGGAATTTCATACAACGCATCCCGATCACACTTGCTTCCCATTCCTCCCGGGTCCATCCTCCCGCCCTTATACCCTTCCCCCGACCCCCCCAAAAAACCCAAGCCCTTATGCCCTCCCCCCAAAAAAACCACACCAACTTAATAAAAAAAACCAAGTCCAATTTATGCTGTCCATATACTCATTGGAGCAGGGTCAAACAAACTCCCAGCAAGACTTCCAAAATGAAAATTATAAGGGCTAAGAAAACACCCAATGGTAGAGAATTCGCTTCCATCTCCAGGGCCAGGCACCACGGAGAGGAAGGGCGGGCAGGCTAATCAGGGATGGAGAGGCTCGTGGGCTGCATGCTGTACTCCGCAACTTAGCCGGCTGGGTGACTGATACCTTGTGCGTCGCCCTAACCCGGAAAACGTCTGGAAGGCGGGCGCGCCACCGGAGACACCGAATTTGACAGCCTAACCCGTCTCGCAGTGTCAGCCACCCGCTGGGCGCTGCAGGAGGGAGGACCGGGATGTAGCAACGAGGGGAAGGAGGAGCAGAGTCCGGCTGCAAGTTCGCCGGACCTGTCCCGCGCTCACCCGATGACCTCCGCTACCGCGGCGCGCACGAAGTCCCGGTCGTAGTGCTGCAGCATCGGCAGCCAGCGCTGCTCCGGAGCCGCGTCCAGACTGACGTTGAAGAGTGGCGGAGCTCCAGGGACGCCAGCCGACAGCCAGGGCCCCGGCAGCAGCAGCAGAGCCAGCGCCAGCGCCAGGTGTGCCCCATAGCCCGCAGCCCCGGAGGCTCGGGTCCCCATGGCTCGGGCTCCTGAGGCCAGCACCCCACCACGGAGCCTTTACCCGGTCCGGGAAGTGAAGGGGGTGGCATCGGGGCGGTGTTAGCACTGAAGGCGGGGCCTGCCCTAGATCGCTCCACCCGTAGCCAGGAACACAAGCAGTGACACCCGCCTCCTGCCCCAGTGGGATTAAACCTGCTTCTCACTCACAGCTTGAGACCGCATCCCACCTCTGTGGGCCAAGAGTGTGAGCTGTGCTGGTCCTGGGCGTTAAACTCCTACTGTGGTAAAAAGGCGTCATTGTCTCCTTACTCTGCAGTTGCTCATTTTAAAACTCGGAGGGGCAGAACGTCTATGCAAAACTCTCAAAAAGCTACAAATTTAACCATTTGTGTGCGATTATTTTTGCTGACTCCCATTTATCAACACAAGGCAAATGACAACTATTAACTCGCATTTTACTAGTAGGGGAGCCTGGAGGGAAGTCACCTGCCCGGGACCACAGTCTGAGGAGACTCTGCCTTGCTTTGTAAGGGTGTTTTGAAGCCAAAGCCTGTCTACCTTAGCAAACTTCCAACCTGAAGCTCCCTCGACTCCTCTAATGTGTCCCCAATATCCGGGAGACTGAATTTGTAAAGTCATCTTGGTAAGATCAGAACATTCTTACTATATAGCAGAGTTGCCTATAATCAAATAGTCAAACGTGCATGAGAAACTTAGTTTATTTTGTTCAGGTGTTCCCATCCCTTTATTACTAAGAAAATATGGTCTTTATTTTTATTATTTTATGCATATGAGTGTTTTGCTTGCATGTATTTCTGTGCACCTCACGTGTGTCTAGTGTCTAAGAAGGCCAGAAGGGTTAGGGTTAGGGTTCGGATTCCCTTGGAACTGGAGTTGTAGATAGTTGTGAGCTGCCATGTGGGTACTGGGAATCAAACCCAGGTAACCTCTAAGCCATTTCTCAGCCGCCACTGCCATCCTTTCTCACCCGTCCTCCAGTAGGGCCCATCACTACCTCTGATTTGTCTACGTTTATGGCCAGTATGCCACTAAGCTGAAGTCCTTTGGTCTCTCTAGGTCCTGTTTCATTGTTCCGAAGCAAATGCCCCACCTATAGCATAACAGCAAGCACCAGGAGTCATTCCTCAGCTTCACACAGAAGTCATGGCTCTTCTGCATTAGATAAAGCCCAATTCAGATCTGACAAGTATCTGGAATCTAGTTTCTGGAGTGAAGCTGCCAGGCTCAGGGACCCACAACGATGTCAGGACCCCTCCCCACCAATCACTGTGTGGGGTTCAAAGAAGCAGAAGTCTGTTCTTGAAGGAAAGATGAAGCAGCAACTTCCAAGAGAAGAGTCACACATAGGACAGGATGCTGAATGGTGCTGTTCTCTATAGCCCTGGAGAGATCACTGCTCCCAAGTGTCTTAGTCAGGGTCACTATTGCTGTGATGAAACACCAAGCAAGCTGGGGAGGAAAGGATTTATTCAGCTTATACCTCAACATCATAGTCAATTACTGACGGAAGTCAGGACAGGAACTCAAACAAGGCAGGATCCTGGAGGCAGGACTGAGGCAGAGGCCATGGAGGAGTGCTGCTTACTGGCTTTTTCCTCATGGTTTGCTCAACCTGCTTTCTTATAGAAGCCAGGATCACCAGCCTAGGGATGGCACCACCCGCAAAGGGCTGGGCTATAGACGGACATTTCCTGTCAGAGGCTTAATAATATTTATAAATGCTCAAGCTTGTTACTAGCTAACTCTTACACTTAAATTAGCCCCTATTTCCATTTATCCTCTGCCACATGGCTCATGGCTTGTTAACTCATTTTCTATAGGTCCACCTTCTTCCCAGAGTTCTCTGTTTCCTCTGTCTCCTGCCTGGCTACCAGCTTTTTATTAACCAATGAGAATGACAGATATTCCCAGTATACGCAGTATTCAGAACAATTATTCCACAGCACTGGCCCCTCCCACATCAATCACTAAGAAAATGACCTACAGGCTTGCCTAATGGAGGCCGTTTCTCAACTGAGGTTCCCTCCTCTCCAGTGCCTCTGGCTTGTGTCAAATTGACATAAAACCAGCCAGCACACCAATGAAGTAGATTCTCTTGCTGAAGTTGCCACCTGGTTTCTTCTTGCTCACAGAAAATGTTTGGTGAGAGAGAAGCCCCAGAAAGAACAGATTTGGAATGGTTTTGAAAACCCCCAGGTCCAAACTTTATATAGGAATTTGGTTTCTATACCATGTCCTATCTGTGGAGATATTTGCACTGTAAATAAATGACAAAAAGTGTCAGGGGCTAAGGGTGCTTGCTGCTGTATCACGAGGTCAGAATGTGATCTCAGCAACTGTGCTGGGCAGCTCATGAAAGCCTCTAGCTCCAGGGCCAAAGGGTCTGACACCTTCTGGCCTCCTTAGACACATTCACACACATGTGATCATATATTCGCATACATACATAAACAAAAATACATCTTTAAAAAAGAGTGTAAAGTAATTAGAGACAGAAAATGGTTAAAAGCACTAAAAAGAAAACCAAGCCTGGCGGTGGTGGCACACATTTAATCTCAGCACTCGGGAGACTGAGGCAGACAGATCTCTGTGAGTTTGAGGCTAGCCTGGTCTACAAAGTGGGTTCCAGGTCCGCCAAGGCTGTTACATAGAGAAACCCTGTCTCGAAAAAAATAACAACAACAACAAGCCAATCCAACAAACAAAGAAAAAGAAAAGCAAATTGAATGACAATCTATCTCCCCTCTCCAGGACCCACTGAACTGCATAGTAAAACAGTTAAATCACTTCACAGGTAAAAGCCTACAATTTTTGAGTCTAGTAACACTGAGTTGATGTGGTTGTAGTGAAAGAGAACTCTTGTGGGTGGGGCTACTACGCAAGGCAGCATCATCCAAGATCAAGGAACCACAGACCTTCCAACCTAGCAATTCCATTTCTAGCAAAGACTTGTCCGTTATGTAGTTTGGATAAAGAAAAGGAACGTTCTAAGAACAGTCAAACATATTTATTACTCATGGTTCTGCAGAGGCCGTGAGGTCTTTCCGCTCACAGATAAACCAGGAATGGGAAGCGTACAAGCTTGTCCTCAACAGAAGGATGTATACCGTCTTCACCCGGAAGTCTGGGAGTGTATGCAGTTAACAGCCCGGTGCTGACCTTTGCTATCTGTAGGGCCAAGCCACATCTGAATCCCTAAAGTATTATGTTTACCCCAGACTCTCCCTCCCTAGGCCTTTATTTTTAGCTTTGTTTCTCGGACAACAGAACCCATCCTTAAGGGAGATGTCACATGCGCTTTGTAGCTTGGTGACCTCTACAAGATCTGTATGACCAAGACTACACCTGCTCCTTCCCTAGGCCCTTAAGGTGCCATAAACTTTACTGTGCACATGGGATTGAGATAACTGCCACCAGCAAACTTTTTTTCCAAAACTGTACTGTACTTACATGCCTAAAGGAAAAGCTGCCCCGTGCCAGACTCTAGAAGCTCAAAGCAGGTACCGGCCGCTGAGCCGGACTCTTCTCACCTCACACAGATTGTTTTCCTATGGTTGTTTCTCTGATGGCTGTAGTATTTGCAGGGATGCCCAAAAGGCTCTAAACAAAAACATCTAACCGCTTTTTGGCAGGAAAATAATGAATTATGAACGGCCGAATAAAGAATGCAACATTTAACAAAATGAAAGATGCATTTATGAAGACTCTAATGTTGGGCCTGGGGAAGATGACCCAGTTGGAGAAGCACCTGCTGTCCAAGCATGACAACCCGGGCTTGGATCCCCGTGTCCATGTAAAAAGTCAGGCCTGTGATCCCGGTGCCGGGGAGGCAGAGACCCAAGGATCCCAGGCCTGTCCGCCCCAATTGTCTCTTGCTGAGGGAACAAAACTGCACTGCACTCCCAGTTCATCCAAATCTGTGAACATCACGTTCAGAGAGCAGCTCCGTCTCAGAAAGACGCGGGAAGAGGAAGACCCTGGATGTCGGCCTCTGGCCTCCATGTGCACACACTCGTGCACACACCCCACATACAACACACATAGAAGCCAATGCCGAGTCACAGCAAGAGTATAAATTGATACTCTGTAAATTTTTCACAGCACCATGCTGAACACACGCTACAGGAAGGGCAGGCATCAGCCCTGAGATTAGCAGCTCTCTTGAGGGAGTTGTGATGCGAACTTCATTTCACTCTAATGCTCTTTTCCTTGTAGTTAATTTCTTCCCTTTAAGACACACGCTCAGTATGTAGTACAGAGCCCGGGTTGGCCCCAGGCTGCTCCTCCCGCCTGAGTTCCCTGTGTGCACCACGCCAGCCTCCCATGCTTTCATTCTTTAAAACAATATATTGAGTGGTGTTTCATCATGCTCTATATTTAAAGTCAATTATAAAATGTTTCTATCTTTTAAAAAGAGGAAGGTTTATGATGCCTTCAAACAGGAAGTTGTGAGGAGTACCCTCTCCACCTGACCTGCTTCCCGGGCGATTCCTTTCCCAGAAGGGCAGTGGGTTCCCATTTCGCCCTACGGCTTTACTCCTTGGCCCAGTTTCCTTTTAAGGCCCCTTTTGATGCTGATTTAGGAACAGAAAGTCCGCCCCAGCTGCCTCTTGCTGAGATGAAACTAGAGCTGTTCCTGGTTTTGCCAAGGATGCTTTGTATAAATGCTTAACATACAAATTATCAGGATGCCTAAGACAGACAGAAAAGCCAACGGACACATTCTTCTCTCACAGCCAGCAGCCATTTTCACGTGGTTATTTTAAATACCATTACTATATGTGCCTCAAGGGAAAACTGTCATTTAAAGTGTGACATCCTTTTCTTTTAAATGAGGACTCTGTTTGCATTCAGAGAACTCTCTTATGTCTTTGTACAATTAGGAAAAAAAGTGCCTCTACTCTTGTATGTTAAAAAAACTGAAATTAAGATATTGCTGAAGCTTCTTTGCACTTGGGGTTAATGCTTTCAAACTGCCGTATGATTTGATGTAGATGTCAGTGTTTAAGGATGAGAACCTGAGTTTAAATCTCCAGCAGTCCCCTCTCCCCCACACATGGTGGCTCACGCCTGTACCCCCAGAGTTGCGGTGGCAGGTGAGGGAGACAGGCAGATTCCAGGGGCCCACTAAGCTGGCCAGCCTAGCCAGCCTGTGAGCTCCAGTTTCAGTGAGAGACTTTCTCAAAGACTGTGGGTGTGCTTTAGTGTACTCTTACACAGAACCTTGGTGATTCTGCTTTGGAGGCAGGACTGTGCTATCTGGAACTTGCTCCACAGACCAAGCAGGCTTTGGATTGGCAGCAGTATGCCCAGAGCCTCCGTCTTCCATCACCGGGATTGCAAGTGGCCTAGTGTGGACCCCTATGTCCTGCAACCTACAGCATCGAAGACTTCACTAAGATGCAGGCTTTAAGCTGTCGTATGTTTCCCGCTGAGGTGAATGCTGAGATGCGGTTTGGAACATTCACCAAGCTTAAGTGTCCTTAGTGCTGTAGCACTTTGAGGTCGGGCCTTGTGTGTCCTGCGCAACTCTCAGGCTTGCTGTGAGGTGCTGGGATCACAGGCGTGCACAGCCATGCCTGGCCGTATGTAGTATGGGAAACGAAAGCAGAGGTTTGCATATGTTACACACCCGCCCCCTGGCACCTGGACTTTTCTCTGTTATGACAACAGCTCAATATAACTTACCTTTTATTATTATTTTTTCTGGATATTCTGACTAGCTACTAAGTCCCATTCCCCAAGGTTGGATGTTAGTGCCTGTGTGGTCTTAAAGGCGATAGCTGGAGATTTGAGACCAAGTCTGGATGTGCAAACAGGACAATATGCTAAGACTGTAACAAGGATGCAAGAACTTAAACACATTCCAATTTCAGACATTAATACATAAAAGCCTTAATATCACTTTATATGTCTCATATGCTGTTTAAACACAGCTTAACCTCAGGCAAGTGGTGGCCTAACACTTGGGAAGCCCAGGCAGGAGGTTCATGAGTTTAACCTGATCTACAAAGTAAGTTCCAGGGCAGGCAGGGCTACACCAAGAAACCCTGTCTTGAAAAACTAAATACTAAACAAACAACCAGCTTAACTTTTTTTCACATTACCAGTGTGTATACCTCCTGTCTGTGTATGTTTTCAGAAAAGGTCTGTGTAGCCCAGGCTGGCCTTTAAATTCATGAGTACTAGGATTACAGCGGGGGACACATCCAGCTTGTACCTTAGCTTAAAATGACATCCAGTAGCAACTGTTGTTTTATGGTCTAACTGTGACGGTGTGGGCGTGAAATGCTCTTCACAGACTCACCAGCCGGCAGTGGTGATTGTGGAACTGAGAACATTTAGGGGTGGCCGGAGGACGTGAGCTGATGTACACGGAAGCTCAGTCTTGTTTTTCTCCTGCCTTCTGGAATGAGATGTCTTGGCCAAAAACTAGCACCAGGCAGCGGCCTACTGCCACGCCTCTCCCTCCTCAAAGTTGTGTCCTTCAAACTGGGAATCTAAATAAATCCTTTCCAAGTTACTTCTTGCTGGATATTTGATAAGAGCAAGGAGAAAGTGATCACTATTCCTCCTAACTATACTGCATATTGCCTGCATTCTAGAGATGCTATATTATTCTTGTCATTTAATGTTACATTGCCTGCAGTGAAATGACCAGAATGCATGTTTTCATATAAGAGTTCAAAGAAAAATCTGTGGCTCTTGCCATATTCTGATCATTTTCTTTGATGAAAATCTCAGCCAGGCAGTAGTGGCACACACCATATCCCAGCACTTGAGAGGCAGAGGCAGGTGGATCTCTGTGAGTTCGAGACCAGCCTGGTCTACAAGA
>LOJH01007161.1:46342-57946 GCA_001685095.1 Ellobius talpinus
GGGAGGGAGGGAAGGAGAGCGGGAGGGCTGGCATGGACCAGGAAGTTTACAGCTACACACTCTGGGGATAAGACTCCTTCTATCACCTTCTGTTCACAGGGGGAAGGGTAGGCCCTCACCCACCATTGCGGTTGCTAGTCTTGTCTCCTTGTCAGACTTGGGCTTTTTATGAAGGCGTTCAATGTCCCGAAGAGACAGCAATTCACCCCTGTGGTGAGGACAAAAAATACAAAACGATGGTGAGCTCGTCTCCTGATGCTTTCTTTCACTGCAGCGAGCTACTGCAGATCTGGGTATGGGCAACTTTCACCTGGACTCCTCGTCGCTGTCAATTTCTATGTATTTCCTTTTCTGGGTTTTCCCGGGGGCAGCATCCATTTCTTTCTTCATCTGAGCCATGCGGATTTTCTGGAAGTCATCCTGTGTTAAAACCCGACTTGTGCTGATGGCTGCAGCTTTGGCTTTCCGCTCCTCCATGGGCATGCTGTCCAGCTTCTTGGCCTGGAAAAGCATACAGCCAAAAGGAAAAATGGCTACCAGCTTCAGTGACAGTTCAGTCATTTAAATTTTAACATGGCCCAGCAAACATGGCATCTTGGCAGAGTGACACCCTTGAGAGAGGTCACGTGGACTTACAATTTCTTGCTGCTCTTCGTCGGAAGAGTGGTGCACGTCAACCCATTCACCATCCTCCTCCTCCCCGCTGAGGCTGGCGCTCTCCCATCCATCTGTGTGAAAGAGAACACAGCTACCTCTTCAGGTTGAGCAGTCACAGCAAGGTGAGCTAAATCAGCAACGTTGAAAAGTAAGGAAGTGAACCTAGGCTACTCCACTGACCAGCAACTGGGAGACATCACTGTCACATGCCACATAGATATAGTTAATTTAAGGAGTCGGGACCCAGCACTGACCAAGTGTCTATTAA
The DNA here is from genome assembly GCA_001685095.1 of Ellobius talpinus. Lineage (NCBI taxonomy): Eukaryota > Metazoa > Chordata > Mammalia > Rodentia > Cricetidae > Ellobius > Ellobius talpinus. Next base: position 47,268 of record LOJH01007161.1, read on the forward strand.
CAGCCAAAACCTAACAGTGACTTATCTAATTCTTACAGCTCAAAGAGAAAGACAGAGGGACAGACTCTCAGTTAAGTCACGTGCCAGAAAACACAGCCTACACCGAATCATGGAGAGCCTGCCAGCATGCCCTTGCTATCCATCAGAACTGTGCCTAGAGATATTTAACTGGAGCCTGAAGCTCCATGATTAACTCACCCAATGTACTCAAGACATAGGAGAAACAACTCCAGTGACTTGGAGTACAGAAAAGGCTTCCAGATAAGAAAGAATCTGAAGACACCTCATTAAAGTGGCTGCCAGGATACAAGAGTATCATAGCTCTTTGGTCCGGCATTTACACAACCACTCATAAGCACCCTGATCTTGCCAGGTAGCTTCAGGGGCCAGATATTCTGTGGCATAAGTGAGAACCTGGGTTCAATTCACAGCAAAAGGCAAGGCAAGGCAAGGGAAATGAACCTTCATCATTTTCTGTATCCTCTTCTTTCTCAATCTCTAGAACCTCTGCTCCTGGAATGTAATCTTTAGCATCTAACTCTCCATATTCTTGTATTCTTGCTTCAATGGAGGCTTCCGTAGGTTTACCCTATAAGAGAAAATTATTTAAAAATAAGATGCTTAGATTCAAAGGAATGTTCATAATGAAAGGCCCTCTAGGGTGAGAGGAATCTGCTTACAAGTCAGGCCAACAGCGTAACCCCGGGCAGAACACAGTTCACTTCTCACTGTCTTTGGATCCAAACCGAGAAACTGGCTTTGAATAACTGCCCTGGCTTTAAGTCTCAGAACTGCCACCTCTTTGTGTTACAAAGCTTCCCTCTCTGCCAAGAGGCGGCACCCGGCTAGGCTATGCATCAGCTGCTGACAGGCACTGCAGACGCCAGCCTGCCGACAGCATCAACACTGTCAAGTACGAAAGCCGGCACGCCGTTAAGACTCAGCCTCATCACAGAGCACATGTTGGCCACAAGGGTTGAGAACCAAGGAATTCAATCAATGGCATCCTAAGCTTGAAGAACAGAACCACACTCATCACGCACACTCCCCATGGAAGCATCACTCATCTATCATGTGACAAGCAGGCACTGCTCTCACGTCTGACCACAATCTTTAGACAACCCCAAGTTTGCTTCACCTACCCGGAACTTCTTCTGCAGCATCTGAGGGTTCAGTGTCCGGAAGAGATGAATCAAAGTTCTGGCAGACATCATTACGTCTATAAAACACCACCTTTGATTAGAAATGTAGAAGCAAAGACCACTGAGAGGTAAAGGCAAGACGACTGTGCTGCTGGCCTACAGAGAACGACAGGCAACTCACTCTTATCTTTGTGTGTCTTGTACTGAGCCAGGTCCTGGAGAAGTTCTTCAGTCATGGCCAAAGGACATCGAGCTGTTATTTCCTTTATAGCATTGATTCTGGAAAAGGAAAAGTAAATTTAAAATAAAAGAGTAATTTTATGTTCAAAAATCAAAAGGAACACAGGTTGGATTTCACAAGCTTAGGACCCTGAAGCTGTAGCGTGGCCAAGAAAGAACGTGAACAGCTGTCCAGGCTGATATTCCCGACAGTCACACTTGCTCTGCTAGTGTAACAAGGACCAATGTCAGGCACAACAGATCATGGCAGCGTTTGCTCACCCACTCTAAAAAGAAGGCAGGAAGTCAGCTCAGAAGGGTTAAAGGTCTTTAAGTTGCATCAGTTTGCAAGGGAGATACAAAGTAACTGCTTAGTGTATCACACATAGCCCTTTGAGTCACCCAGAGTGCTGCAGAAGTTCTCCAGCCTCTCTTCAGAGTGACTCACTAACAATCACTTGTCCCAGTGTAAGGGAGCTTCATGGAGGAGAAAAAGAAGCATTAGGTCAGTAAATAGTCCTTGACTGCAAACCATCACACACTGGTCACAAGGACAAGTATTTTTGATCTGAGTCCCTCCTTAGAATTCTGACCAATAAAATGAAAACACCAAGCCTCCTGAGAAGACTGCTCTTCTAGAGGCTGAAGCTACAGCTCTAACTGCCCATGTTGGTCTATTAAACACACCCAGAGTCCCATGCATGCTCTACATACCCTACAGTCATGACTTCCCCAGAGTTCTTGTCAGTAACAAAATTGTTGGCCACCGTCATGAGCAGTGATTGAATGATCTGAGTTGGAAACAAAGAGGTGAGTCGGGTGAGAGGCCCTTGCTTCTGGAGCAGAGCAGTCGTCAGTGCGAAAGCAGCCTTCCAGCTCCAGGAAGGGAGCTGAGAACCAAACCCAGGCAAGTGAGGGACTCAGTACTCTGGGTTATACTTCAGGTGAAGGTTACCAGTGTTGGACACAATGTCCTGTAACATTGTTTCCTTTTGTAAAATTCTGATACTTTAGTGTGTGGGTGTGCACACGCCTGAGTGCACACCAGGGCATATGTGTGGAGGTCAAAGGAGAACTTGCAGGAGCCAATTCTCATCTTATCTCTCACTGAAACACGTCTCTTGTTTCTACTGACCTCAACACTCCAGGCCAGCTGGCCGGAGATTCTCCTGCTTCTACAGCCATCCCTTGGCAGGAGTGCCAGGAATACAGGAATACAGATGCCCACAACTGCATCAAGTTTTAAGCAAGCTCAGGCATTGAACCCATGTTGTCATGGTTTTGTGGTAAGTACTTTTACCCACTGGGCCTTATGACTGGCTTATAACATAATTTTCCTTTTTTTTTAACATTCATGTTTTAGGTTGGCATACAAAGTAACATGTTCACTGCAGCGTGGGCACTGTTACACATGGGCCATTACTTTCCTATCCTTCATTTCTAAAGCGCCACCCCTCACCTCTGCTTCTTCCCTTCTCCCAAACAGTCAAGCTTCGGCCTCCCTTTTAAAGACTCTTGTTTTTTCTTATGTGTGTATGCCATGTGTGCTGGTGGCCTCGGAGGCTAGAACAGGGCACCAGAGCAGCTGGAGCTACTAATAGGCAGACTGTGAGCTCTCTGACTTGGGTTCTAGGAACCAAGCTTGGGTCGCTGAAGAACGGCAAGTGCTCTTACCACTGAGCCATCTCCCCTCCCTGCTGCTTTGTTTGTTTTCTCAGAGACAGGGTTTCTCTATGCAATAGCCCTGGCTGTCCTGGAACTCACTTTGTAGACCTGGCTGGCCTTCAACTCAGAGATCCGCCTGCCTCTGCCTCCCGAGTGCAGGTGCCCAGCTACTTCTGCTTTCTTACTGCACATATTCCATTACATTGTTTTTAAAAATGACACTATCAAAACAAAACTTTGCTTTGACACAGGATAATTCAATGTTAATCAAAGAATTATCAGCTTAAACAATAATCACCATGATTATAAATACTCTTGGACCTTCCTAGACATATAATTTGGTTGTTAAAGTCAGAATCCTCAGCTTGTTCCCCTTCTATGAACTGTAGAGCTAACTTCTACTACATCTCCTTAGGAGTTAGGTCTCCTCTGTTCATGGAAAGGGGATAGGAGAGACAGCAACTCTGGGAAGAAACCCTAATATGTCCAGCAGCAGCACTGCACACTGTGGACCTGGGTGGCAGTACCACACTACACTGGATCCGTGTGTGTGTGTGTGTGTGTGTGTGAGTGAGTGTGCGCGTGCACACGCGCTCCAGGTCCCTATTCTGGAGGTCATGGCGAGTTCTCACCTCTGGTGGCACCAGGTGATGAGAGGCTTGTGCAGCAAACAGAAGGATCTTTGTGACTTCTGAAAGCACAAGAGACAAGAAAGCACACACATTATCATCTGCCTCCAAGGACTACAGCAACATGGCAAGCAACATGGCCAGCAACATGGCCATCACTTAATTTGCTTCACCCGAAGACCAACCCCTACCTATGTGCTGGGCTCACCTCTTGGCTCCTTCAGGTCCTTTGTTCCGCCCTCCGTGATCGCGCAGGCTAACAGAGCATCTGCCCCCATACCCACCATTGCCCTTACTCTGCTTTTCTCTTCCAAACCCTTGACCCAGATATTATACACCGTGCTGTCGAGGACTCTGACTTACGGTCACCATGACCTTAGTGTCTAACAGGCGCACTGCTCCTGGGCTCTGTGCAGGCTGTATGTGGCAGCTCATACCTACAGTCCTAACACTTAGGAGTAGCAGCAGAGACAGTAGGACCCGGCGACTGGGCCTAGCCGGGGCTACACACCAAATCCGGTATCAAGCAGCAAACTAACCAAATAAGTCACCAAACAAACATCTGTTGGACAGACACAAACATACATATGTGAACATACTCTCTTCCAAGAGGCTGCATAGTGTATGTAAAGAACAGGCCTTTGGACCAGGCATGTGACTCATGCCTCTAAGTGTAGCCCAAAAGAGGCCCATGCAGGAGGCCCTCTGATGTGCCAGCCTGGGCTAGAGACCCTGCTTCAAAAACAAAAAAACCAAAGGAGGCCTTTGGGAAAGAGGCAAAGCTGACTTGTCACTCATTTAAATGTCACTCACTTTCTGAACTTTAAAGAGGCCACTTATCAATTTCATCGAGTGATTACAGAAAGCACTTAGCACAGTGCAAGGTTCATGTCAGATGTTCAAATGTCTACTTTCTTCCTGTTTGGGCAAAACAAGCAACCATCTTTCCCTGCTTTTGTGTCACTGCTGAGAAGGCACACAGGGCCATGGAGACCAGTAACCAAAGGCCAGTTACCACAATGCTGCAGTTAAAGGGGAAAACTAGATACATTTTTTTTCATAATTTATTTATTTTTTTATGTGCATGGATGTTTTGCCTACACATGTATGTGTGTACCACATGCATGCCTGGTGCCTGTGGAGGGCAGAAGATCTCCTACTGTAGTTATGGATGGTTGTGAGCCACCATGTGGGTGGGGAAGTGGACACAGGTCCTCTGCAAGATTAGTATAGTGCTCCTAACTTAGGCGCCGTCTCTCCAGCCCCCAAACTAGAATTTTTGACAGAATTTAAATTACAAAAAGACTTGCAATCAAGAATTTATCTTTACCATTTTTTAAAAACAGGGGTGTATGTGTGTGTGGTTAGGACTGACCTGAAGTCCTGACCCTCCAACCTCAGCCTTCCATTTTTCCTTTATAGAAAACACATAACACTATCTGTCCTTAACGACGCTAGAACAGACTAGCCACTTATTAGGTCACAGCCAAAAGTCAGACACACAGGCAGGTTACCTCTCTGGTGGGGCTGCAGAAACCTTTGCACAAAAGGGTAGAAGTTGAAGAGGAAAAGCTGTGGAGAGAAGAATGTACTAACTTTAATATTTATGAAACTTAAGCATGACATTTCATCACCAAGATAAATGCACTGGGAATCACTTTGACTCATTTTAGTCTCAGTAAGCAATCTCACCACAGGTGCATTCAATGCGCTGCAGTAACCCAGGGAAAGAATTTTCTCCCCAACACTATCCTCCTATCTTACCATGTGAGAGAGAAAGAGCAGATAAAGCAGGGAAAGGCTAACAAAACCAGGCCCTCTTCTAGTTTTGACCCTGACCTGGCTGCAGAGCTCTGTCTTGGTGTTCACAGAAGGGAGCCAGACCAGGACCAGCACTGGTCCTGAAGTCCCTGGGGACAGAGCAGGGTAAAATTGAGTGGCCCTAGTGCTGTCAGATTGCCACGAACTGAGTGTCCGACTCTACTCTTGTCCAACCACACTGGAGGAAGAACTCTGAACTATGTATCTGTAATCAAGGAAACCAACATGCTGAACAATCTCAGAACAGAACCAGTCAAGACATCTATGTCAGAAAACCGGGCTGGAGAGATGGCTCAAGCGTTAAGAGCACTGGTTGCTCTTCCGGAGAACCACACGCTCCCAGCACCCACATGGTGAAGCACAACCATCTGAAACTCCAGTCCCAGAGGATCCAATGCTCTCTTCTGGTTTCCATGGGCACTGAACATACGTATTACACAAAAATACATGCAGGCAAAACCCCCATACACATGAGAGAAAAACAAAGCAGTTAAGAGAACAATTTCAAGGGTCACTTCTTTGTGATCTAAAATTTTGGTAAACTTTTTAAAGGTAGCTACTCTGAAAGTATTCACACAAACACCACCAAGGAGCTCTATGCAATCTATCTCAATACCAAAGAAATAAATACCCAGGTATCCCAGCTTTGCAAACGTACAACCCCTACCAGAGACACCTGGAAGTTAATATCAGGAAGGGTTAGGGCACACTGAAAAGCAGCAAGAATCAATAGAAGTATGTAGTTTATCCTGGCTCAGGAACACACATGTGAAAGTAACAAGAGTGAGCACGTGATGGCTCCATGTGAACTGAATGTGCATAGGTTAGTACCCACACACGCTGGAGAGGAAACAGTGGTAAATAAAAGCAGCTGCTTTCAGACATGAAGGCTGGATTCCCTGCCGATTCTAACTGTGCAAATGGCTTGAGGATTAAAACTGAAACATCGTTCTACGTAACTGCTTTCCTAACATCCCCAGAGAAGCAGCACAGTCCGCACCTCGTGAATTCCCACCAATCTGGAGATGAGGTTCATGAGCATCATCTTCACTTCAAACCGCTCCTTACAGTTCTCTAGCTGCTTCAGAAGCTTCTCCGCAAAGTCTGGAAGGAAAGAATCAGAGAACTGTGGGTTCATGGCTGCAGACAGCATTTAACAGGCACAGGGAAAGGGCATGGCATGAGGAGTTACATCAGTGAGAAGATCAAATATGGTACCCCAAATTCATCTTAAGAATTCCTAAGATTTTTTTTTTAAGACAGGATCTCACTACATAACCTTAGTTGCCCTGGAACTCACTGTGTCGAGCAGACTTGGCCCGCAGAACTCAGGGATCTGTCTGCCTCTGCCTCCTGAATGCTGTGCCAACACTCAAGGTGATGTTTAACACTTGTTAGAGACTAGTTACTTATTTTATTTATGTATATGCATGTATATGCACATGTGTGCACACATTCACAGAGGCCAGAAGAAGGTGTTGGATCCCTTAAAGCCAGGCTGGCATTGTGTGCCACCCAATGTGGGTGCCAGAAAGCAAACTTGGGTCCTCTGCAAGAGCAGCCAGGGCTCTTAGTCGCTAGGGCAACTCTTCAGAGCCCTGGATTCCTAAGATATATATTTAAAATAATTTCTTTTATCTTTTGAGGTTATAATCATATCATTTCCCCCTTCCCTCCCATATCTTTCCCAGCCTTTTTCCATTAATTGTTGTTTCGTGCATATTTGTGTATGTGTATACACACATATTCCTAAACACAGATTCCCGAGATGCTGTGCACCGACCTCTATAGTGGATACAGTTTGCTTCTGAGAGTGTGGTCTGTAGGCCACCAGCAGCCAATCTACTAGGACTTTCTTGGAAGTGCAGACTCCAAAGCCACACCCACGCCCTAATTAACCAGAATCTGTACTTTACCCAGTTTCCGAGGTAACTCAATTAAAAACAAAAACTGGTCTAAAGAGTGGTAAGTTAACAGGAAGTGATAAGGCCAACAAGGAACTCAGAAGTAGTAACTATGGTACCTTGGGGATCATGAATCAAATGAATAGCTGAAAAGTTAAACACTTCTGGTTTCTTCTTCTTCTTTTGTTTCTGAAAGAGAACAGAAACCCATTCAAAACCCCTTGGTTATGAATTAGCCAGTCCTCAGACTGTGTCCTGAAGCCATTAGCCAGTCCTAGACTGTGTCCGGAAGCCATTAGCCAGTCCTCAGACTGTGTCCTGAAGCCATTAGCCAGTCCTAGACTGACTGTGTGCTATGTGCCCAGCAGGGGAATGTGTTAGTGCTCTTTGTCTCACTGAGACTGGGTTTCTTACTGAACCTGGACTTGCTGTTTCTAGCAAGGCTGTCTGGTTACCAATTCCAGGGACTTACCGGTCTCCTGTCCCATCAGACCTAGGCTTACAGATGTGCGCAGTCACATCTGGCTTATGCAAGATGTCTGAACTCAGGTGGTCATGCTTGCACAGCGGAGTTCTTATCCACTGAGTCATTTCCCTGCCCTCATTACACTAGCTCAAAAGAAAAAAAATTCTTGCTCTAAAAATCTCTTTTCCTTTGGAAGAAGCCAGGTGTGGTGGTGCACACCTTTAATCTCAGCACTTTGAAGGCAGAGGCAGGTGGATCTCTGAGTTCAAGACCAGCCTGGTCTACAGAGTAAGTTCCAGTACAGCCAGAGTTACCTACATAGTGAAACCCTGTCTCAAAAAAACCAAACCAAACCAATCAAACAATACCAACAACAAAAAAGCTTTGAAAATATATCAGCTATGAAAATATGTGAGACAGAAATTTAAAGATGCAAATACTAGCACCACACCATGCAAGCATGAGGACCAGAGTTTGCATCCTCAGCACCAAGAGGGATGTGATGATGTATTTTATAACTCAAGCTCTGGGAAGGCAGAGAGGGGTGGATTCCAGGAGCTCACTGACCGGCCAGGCTAGCCAGGTTTCAGAAGGGATGTTTTCTCAAAGAGTAGGGTGCAGAAGTGATTGACCGACACCCAACATCAATCTTTGGCAACCTGCACTGTGTTCACATGCACCTGCACAAATGTGAATGCATGCACAAACATGTACACATACTAACCCCCACACAAATAAACTACCCTCACATGCATGCACATGCACAGACTCCATGGGGATTAAACTAACATTATTTGTAATAACCATCACCAAATACCAAACTTTTTCTAAGAACCCGTGTCTAGTTAGAGTAAACTTATTCAAACCACAGTTTTGTCAGAGCTGAACATAACCTATTTATCTAAAATGTCAATGCTTACAACTTACCACCCATTTCTAAGGTTTGTTTTTAATGCTCTTTCTCTCTCTCAAAACCTTAGCAGGCAAAAAAACCCATGCATACTCCACACTGAGGATTCCGACTGCAGTTTCCAGGCACAGACCTCACCTTCAGCACTTTCATTGCCTTTTCCAACTTCTTCTTGTTTTTGGAGCCCTTCTTCCCTGTGGCATACTGCACCAGTAGGTCTCTTGCTGTGGGTCCTTCATCCTAAAGAAGAAACTACACTGGGAAACTGGGAACAAGGAAAATCTGCACAGGAGCAGTGTACAGGTCTCCCAACTACATTCCGTTTTGTTCTAAAGATTTATTTAATTTTTATTTATGTGTATGTGTGTCTGTATGTGAGCATGTGCATGAGAGTGTGGTGTCCACGTAGACTAGAGGCCTTGAGTAGCCAGGAGCCGGAGTTACAGGAGTCTGGTTGTTTAACATGGCTTCTACAGACTCAGCTCAGGTTGATGGAACTGCTCCACGAGTGCTTGTATCAGCTGAGCCACCTCTCTGGCCCCTAATTTTCGTTCTTAGACTTTTTTCACACACCCACTAATGAATACAACCTTTTAAAAATCAGGAAATCAGCACACGTGCAAAAACAGACCACACACTTTCCCTACAGTGATGATTTTTGCATCCTTCATTTCAGTATGATATACAGATACAATGTTGCTTTTATTTGTAGGAAACTGAAAATGTATTCATCAATAGAAGAATGCTTAAAGTATAATACATTCATATTCTAGAATATTTACAGATCTAAACAAAATGCATCTGCACACACTGACATAAACAAAGCACACTGTAGTGTGTACATATGATACATAAAGCTTCTAAATGCTTACACAGGACTTTCTGTACAAACATAAATGCACTGAAATCAAAATGGTTACCTGGAAGGAAGGAAATATGACAGAAATAACCCAAAGTCAAGAAAACCCCTTACTTTGTCTACATTATCTCAAAGTTTTTACCATGAAATATAGTAAGATGTTACCAGGAGTTCCTGGTCTAGTTACCATAATGCTAAAATTATTTATTTGTATTTGTGTGTGTGTGTGTGTGTGTGTGTGTGTGCATGCACCCATCCCTGCAGATCCCTGCAGAGAACAGAAGGTGTTCAGTCCCTCGGAGCTGGAGTTACACACAGCTATGTGTGTCCAACCTGGGTGCTGGGAAACTAGCTCTGGTCCTCTACAGGAGCAGGAATTGTCTGTCACCTGGGGCACCGCTCTCGTACTGCATGTGTGTGTTTTTAGAATAGATCTTTTTACTTCTTTGAAGGAATTATTCATCACAAACCTTAATTTTAAAGACACTGCAATATTATGCTCCTCTTTCCTACGTTTATGATGTTGGGACCACCCCAAAACTGCCAGCATCTTCTCTTCCTCTAAGGTTATATATGAACAGGTAGAAACAGCTCAGAGCGCAGACCAGGGGCGAGTGAATCTGATTCACATTTTAGTCTGTCTTGCTAATAAATAAGAGGAATAAGGAGCAAACATTTTGAACTGAAGCCTCAGCATGGCAGAACTCTGAAAGGACAGACGTGACACTCACTTCCTGCAAACTTAGCAACTAAAGGTCTGATAGATTGAACTCAGCAGAGCAACACATGGGGAACTGACACCTCTAAGGCCCTGCATTCAACCCACCTCGGATTCCGAGTCACTGTCCTGTTTCTCTTCCTCATCTTTCCCAAGGAAGAACGTCAAAGCAGCAACCAATATCTAAAGACCAACAAGAAACAAGTCAATGTACCCAGCCAAGAACAAATAGAATTCTGCCTACACTTCCACCCCACATGCGCAGACTGCTGTGTCTGAAGAAAAAGCCTCTGGCTGGAGAGATGGCTCATCGGTTAAGAGCATTGCCTGCTCTTCCAAAGGTCCT
>LOJH01007162.1:0-31383 GCA_001685095.1 Ellobius talpinus
AGACATAATTTTAAAGATCAGAATTGGTGTCCGTGTCAGGATCGTGAACATCCATCCTTTACTAATCGTACCCCTTTTGAGTCATGATGTAAAGGGTCATTACAGGACCGACGCGCCACTCTGTAAGCTGATTTTCTAAACCCACAGCAGCATGTAAATCAGTTTTTAGCTACCTGCACGCGGTGCCTCTGTGTTCCCATAGTGATTTCCACAAGAGAAACGAAACAACAAACAACAAAATGCTAATTCCCCTTCTCATCTTCTTTTGCCGTTTGAGGTCTCCATAAAAATTCAGGACACATTCTGAATCGGAATGATGGACCACCAGTGAGGGCATTTGGTTGTTTCCATTATTTTTAACCTCAGCACAGTCAATCGACTTCCTCCTCCTTTCAATTTGTCCCTAAGTTTGGCCTGGCAATGAGGCCTTTTGCATGGTAAGTTTCGGCCTGGAGCAAATTTTTATGGCTGAATTATAAACCCTTGGAAAGAGGGGCATATAATGGAGGCGCTGACCCTGCCTTAACTCCGGCTGTAAGAGTGTGCAATGCCATAATAGACGAGGCAGCACAGCAGAGGGCTGCTTTTAATTCGTCATTTAGCCGGAGAAGGAGGCCTTGTTTACTTCTTCGCCTCTGCTCCCAAGACTTGCGGCCGTTATTTTGAAATGTATTTTATAATAAAATCTCAGTGGTGATGCAGCCCCGGGCTTGAGTGTCCATTCTGGAAAAGGTGAGGGAGGGAGATAGGGAAACAGAGAAAATGAGAAGCTCAAGAAACACAGACGATAGAATGTGTTTTCCACCCTGCCGTTCTTACCTGGCAATGNTTTTGTTCCTGTTCGTCTTTTTTAAATGGGACTTATTTACTATTCTGCCATGATCCAAAGATGCCCCCATCTCGGGTCCTCAGATCCTATTTTGTCATTGTCTTACCATAACAACAATAAAAACATTACTAATGTTCGAAGCACATTCCAGCATTTTTTTTGATGTCAGGGTGTTTGTGAGTAGGCAGGTTATATAATCTTTAAGTCATTTATGCTACAAAGTTAAGTTTCTTTCTCCCATGTTCCCATTTTGTCGACTGAGACACTGGCATGCTTGGGTTCTGGGGTTATATTTACAAATGGAGTTCACTCCTGCCTAAGACTGCACGCAGAGTCTCCTCTTGAGGGCAGCCAAATGAACAAAATGAAGCTAAGGAAACAATGAGATATTGCAGTGACAGAGCCTTGGAAAGTTACTTTGCACCAGAGGCATTCGCCTGCCCCTACATCTGGTTCCATTGTGTCTAGGTTTTGGGTTTTTTTGTTTTGTTTTGTTTTATTTTGTTTGTTGTTTGTCAAGACAGGGTTTCTCTGTGTACCCCTGGCTGTCCTGGAACTCATTCTGTAGACCAGGCTGGCCTTGAACTCTCAGAGATCCACCTGTCTCTGCTTCCCAAGTGCTGGGATTAAAGGTGTGCACCACCACCTGGCTGTCTCTAGTGTTCAAAGGTCCAAGATCACCGGGTCCCTGCATACACACGTACTGCCTATGTCCCATTGGCTACTGTTCTTTGATGATGCTGAGGGACACTACCTTCTTCTTTTCCCAGGAAGTATCCACTTTGACTGACCCAATAGGGAGGCTCAGTATGGCAGGCAAGAGGACAGCGAGACTCCATTACTTTTCTCTGGGAGTCATACATGTTTGCATCCCTTTTCAGAAGACTCTAGGTCCTATGTGCAACCTTCTCCCATGGGTGACAGGTTCTGATGACAGCCCTCACCTGACACTTTGAGGCCCAGAGTTGTATTTGCTCCTGAGTTAGTGTGCCTCAAGCTGTCTTCTTTCAGACCAGCCCACATTTCTTCAAACAATTCATCCATGAAACTCTTCCCAAGTTGTACCATTTGAATTGTACAATTTGTATTCTGGGGGAATATGGCTGGTATACAATCTGTATAGAGTACATGTACACACACACACACACACACTTTTAAAGGAAATAGTGTCAGTGTTTAAGCAGAAAATTTATAGAGCAGGTCTATCCAATGTTGGGATTTGTGGCGAGTATATTATGAAGTCACTTCTTAAGATTCTTAGGCCAGATAAGGCATCCATCATGCAAAGCGGCAAGCCCTAGAAATTACATCAGATTTACAACATAATAAACTTTCATTAAGATGAAGCTACGTGAAACTTATTCCCCTTCATTCCCAGGGCTAAACAAATGCTGCCTGAATACATAATGAGGCCAGGGCTTGCTAAATTGGTAGCACTGGTGTGAAGACATTAGACAGGCTTAAGCCAAGACCCACAGAGCATGCCAGTCCCTGGGCCATCCTGAGCATCAGAACTCGACTGATATTGTCGCCGTCAATTTTCTGTCAGTCCTCCAAAATGCGGCACACTAGGCCATTTGCTGAGACTGCTCTGTGCTTGCACCCACCATCCAGATTCCTGAGTGCGTCTTCACATTGCGTGGCCTGGGCTTTGTTGAAGGGTCTACACCACCCACTGGCTTCTCCCTTTGTTATTGCACTGGATAAATCAGTGCTGATCATGTGTTAGCCTTCCAGAGAGAAAGTGCTCCCAAGGACAGACGGTAGTGGTTCACCAGAAAGCACCTCAGAGAAGACTTAATACAGGAATGCAGCATCCTGGACACACGGCCTTGTCTCCGCAAGTGCTCAGATTTACTGTCTCAACAGTTAAGGGTGAAAAGAAACCATAAAACCATGAATAATAATAATAATAATAATAATAATAATAATAATAATAAATAATCTATAGAAGAGGATGTGATGGCAAGAGAATTTTGGAGGCCAGACAACAATTGAATTGATGATAACTCATTTAGAAGGTGTCAGAAAGATGGACATGCCTGCTTGACAGTAGAATGCCAAGAAATGAAGTGATTCAAGGAATGGCAACATAAAGAATTTGGTTATCGGAGGCAAAGCCTGCCTCCTTGACTGTGGATATAGGTGAGGAAGGGTTGGGAGTGTAATGGAAGCTGTTGGTTATTTAGACTCCACCACCTGGTTCTTCTGAGAGGCCTCTTTCTCCAAATGTACCAGATGCTTGAAGCTCTCGAGGAGCTGAACAGGGGTACCAGAACGGCCGAGAGAAGGATTGCTGTCCCTGCCCTGTGGGCGAAATACTATCTACAGAGTGATGAGACCTCCAGTTACCTGCTACTGTGTCAGTTTATCTGAGAGTTTCCATCCTAAGAGAAAAGATCTGTAGATACATTGACTGTGCTCTCAAACATTGGGTCCCTTGCTAAACACAAAGACCACCAGCACCATAGAAAGATTCCAACAAAATATGAGCCGAGAGACTTCCTCCAATTATACAAGGAAGCATTTACCATTATGATAAAAACAGAAGAGAGGGGAAGAGGGATGAGCTCAGAGGAAACAGAATGGTACAAAAAGCAGAAGGAAGCCTATAACTAAGTTAAGTATTCAGAAAAGAAGACGCCATGTATGTGAAAGAAGAAATAGAACCCTGTTTAGAACTGTTTCCAAGATGAGTAATCTCATGTACCCAGACAACCAAGAAATATGACTGGCATTTCTTACAATTGGGGATCAAACATGTGAGAGGAAACCATGCCGATGGGAACATCGTTGCTATGCTCAACAGAGCCTGGGCATTAGATTGTATTATAGAAAGAGTAGAAACATTTCTCTAGTGTGGAAGTCCAAATCATTGGTTTAGAATTCTCTTCTCCTGTCTCTTTACTGTAACAATTGAGAGATTAAAGAAAAAAAAAGACTTAAAGACATTGGAGGTATGATAAAGAGCAAATAGTGTTCTCAAGATGGTGAAGGAGGGTCCTAGGATACTTGCCAGGCAGATGGTTTAAAATAGAAATCCAGAATGATTTGAAGAAACATGCCTGATTTTCTCTGTGTAGCCTTGGCTGTCCTGAAACTCACTCTATAGACCAGGCTGGCCTCACACTCAGAGAGATCTGCCTGCCTCTACCTCCCCAGTGCTGGGATTAAAGGCCTGCACCACCTTTGCCGGCCTGATTCCATGTCTTTAAGGAAACAGAAACTATTGAATATATTGTGTACATTGTATAATATATCGAGTCATATTTATAGGAAATTCATGACGAGGCAGAGAACTGGGGTAGGTTAATGAACTATAGAAAATCAAGAGAAAAACAAGTCAGTGTTTAACTCTTGGAAAAACAAAATGTTGGGAAGATAAGAACAATATCTGTGATAAACTTCATGGCTTGTGTGTGGGTATGTTGTAGACAGTGAGTACTAACTTCAAAAATTGTTACATAGATGCAATATATAGGGGAATGGGGTACACATGCCCACACAGTGCTCTTTAAGCTTGTGAATGGTTTGAATTTTCATGTTCCACAGTGCAAAATAAAAGCATAAAGAGTGAAGAAGAGAAAAGGCCATGGATAAGCTCTGGAGGAGCCGATCAGAGCGCTGATGTAAAAATAAGACAAAGCCATAATAGTAAAGTGGACTAGTCAGAAACATGGAGGCAAGGGCTGGGGATGTGCCTGCCATGCAAGGACGGGGACCTGAATTTGATTCCAGCACCCATGTAGAAGCTGGGTGCTGAAGCGTGTTTACTACTCAGTTGTGGAGACTGGCATGTCCTGGGGGCGAACTGGTGAGCTCCAGGTTCAGTAAGAGACTCTGCCTCATGTAATAAGATGGAGGACAACACCTAGTGTTGGCCTCTGACTCCCTACCTCCACAAAATGATGCTGTATAACAATATTATAAAAAGAACCACCAAAAAACCCACAAAAAACAGGAAGTGGGTCCCTGCAGGAGCAGGGCTCAGGAGCTTGAGATGGGTGAGGCAGGAGGCTGCTATTCCTGGAGGACTTTGGTTTGTAAAAATGATGTGGATGTATTATTAAATTAAGTTTTCAAAACATTTCTATCAGAGAGGATCTTTTTCTCTTTTTCCTCTTAG
Source organism: Ellobius talpinus (assembly GCA_001685095.1). Classification (NCBI taxonomy): domain Eukaryota; kingdom Metazoa; phylum Chordata; class Mammalia; order Rodentia; family Cricetidae; genus Ellobius; species Ellobius talpinus. Next base: position 4,956 of record LOJH01007162.1, read on the forward strand.
TCACAGCTGAAGAAGAGTCCTGGCTCTCAAGAATAGCTTTGTTTTCTCGATGCCAGATGCTGACTTGGGAGTCCTTGACAAGTATAGTCTCATCCAGTCCTTTCAATCCTGCAGCGTTGCTTCTTTCATTTCCCCCCGAGATGAAGGGACAGAAGAGATAATTGGTTCTATTCTCACAGTTCTATACGATTAGAGCCAAAATGCTGACCTGACTCTCTCCTTTCCTCTATTACTATCTTTCCTTTTTCTTGGGGTTTTCTCCCACTACCACTTTGAGTATAATGGTGTGTGTGTGTGTGTTTGTGCACACATGCACATGTGTGTACACATGCATACACAAGTGCACACTCGCGTGCAGGTGTACTTGCATTTGGAGGTTTATTACCCTCCTTCTTGGGTGTTGTTCCTCAGGAGCCATTCACCTTGTTTTTTGAGACAGAGTCTCTCACCGAAACTCTGGCTCTGCCTGATCACGCTAGGCTGGCCTGCCAGCAAGCCCCAGGGATATACCTGCCTCCAGTCCCCCAGCGCTGGGATTCCAAGTGTGTCCATCCACTCTTGACTTTATGTGGGTGGTGAGGGTTGAACTCAGGGCCTCATGCTCATGCAGCAAAAGATTTACAGATGGACCCATCTCCTAGCTGTCCATCACTACCTTTGCTCCTGTTAATCTTCCTGGCTAGAGGACACCTCTTCCCAGCATCCATATATTCCTCATTTCCTCACTTCCCATCAACAGCATTAGCTTAGTAGAGATGCTGCCAGCTTACCAGGTATCATCCCTGATAAAGTAGAACTTGGCACCTACAACAGACCTGTTTAATACCTTGCTTCTTAGTTGCTGTTCAATCCTGAAGAGGTCACCTGATTTTATGTAGCTTCCTCATCTGGAAAATGGGATAGTATTAGTAGCAACCTTATTATATTGTTGGAAAGATTATGGGTTAGTCCACATCGAGTTTATATAACTATGGACCTTGTAAATACCATATAACTGTCACCTGCAAAAATCACTGGCCCCTGATTTACAGTTAGCTATCAATTGAAAGTGTCTGCATAACTCATGGGTTCCCTCAGCTACAATGGAAAGTCGTAGGTCGCAGACATGGTTCCTACTAAGTGCTCTCCAGGTACAAGAAACAGCTGCTGTCCATCCTCCACCCCTGTCATTCCAGAGTGTCTGTCATTCTGGAGAGGCTGCGCTTTGTGGAGAGAGATTGTCTTGCAGACCTGTGTGCGTAAGATTTGGGAGATGTATGCTTGGTATTGGGACCACGGAGGAAGTGAGGGATGTGGACTTGGACAAGGGAAGGTGCTGGATGGAGATAAACGGGCCTGCTGCAGAGGCTCTTGCCGATCCTGTGGGAGTTCTGGAGTTGTTCCTTTCATGATTGCAATCTTGGGGAGGGGAGTTGGGTCTTTGTAATGCCACACTAATTAGTCTCTGGATGCAGGCTGCACTCAAATCGGCTTTCTTTATCCAGGTGCTCCCCTATTTCTCCCCCCATCCTATCCCTTCCCGATAAAATCATGGCTGAAGCTTGACCTCTACTCATGTCTCAATATTCAGGTCTGTCAGCTCGAGACAGGAGGCTCATGTAAGATGTCCTCAGTGTGAGAACTGACCAGAGAGAGAGTCATTCTCTGGAGATTAGAACCCAGTACTGGCCGAATGGCGACATTGAGCAGACTCTAGTCTGGTATTTTCTCAATGCACGGACACTTAGAAAATGTTCTTCATTTAGAAAATGGGGAGTTGGGTTAGAGCAGTCCTTCCAGATCCAAGTTCTATGAGTCTGCTTTTTCTGCGAAGGGCCAAATCAATTGGTAAATATTTTTATCTTCATAGGCTACATGGTGTGTATTGCAAACGAGCCCTGTTTCTGTGTGTGTCACAGCCGTAAACAACATGTAAGCAATGGGTGTGACTTGTCCTAATGAAACGTTATTGACAGACATGGTGCAAATGTGAATGCGAGGCCACAGCAACACGACCCGGAATGTGTTAGGAACAGAAACTTTTAGACCCTCCTCAAGGCCATCGGTCAGTCAGCAGGGATATGTCCCCTTGAAGACCTTCAGTTAGATTTCTAAAATGGTTAAAGTTGGGTTGATTACTGGATCTGGTGATGTAGGAGGCTGAGTCAGGAGGATTACTCTTATAGGCTAGCCTGGCTATGTAGTTTGAGACCATCATGGGTTATATAGTACAACATGCCCTCAAGTCCATACTGAAAGAGCATCAGCTTTCTTACTTCAGAAAGGAAGGAAAGAAGGAAGAAAGGAGAAAAGGAAGGAAGGAGGGAGGGAGGGAAGGAAGGAAAAAAAGGAAGAAAGGAAGGAAGGAAGGAAGAGTAAAAGGGAGGAGGGGCTGGAGGGAAGGCTCAGCAGTTAAGAGCACCAGAATCAGCTCCCAGTACCTTTGGGCAGCTCACAGTTGCCTGTAACTCTAGCTCCTGGACTACACGATGCCCTCTTCTGGCTTCCATAGGCACCTGCACTCAGGTACACATATACATAATTTACACAAGAAAAATCTAAAAGAAAAGAAAAAAGAGGAAACCCCATTGATTCTAGACTGAATGCAGACAAGCTGTTCTCTTGCTCAGCTGCCCATTAAATACACTATAGGTCTTTAACACCCTGCCTTCTGGAAAGTCCCCATATTATACTTTCTGAGAAAACAATGCCTTTCTCTTTTATTCTTCATAATCATCACGAACACCCTTGACATTAAATAAGCAAAAGTTGCAGTGTTTATGGGTAAGCCTTCATTATTATTTCTATTATCAAGTAACTGGTACTACCTTTCATGGGTACCTACGGAGTTCCCTGCAAATAGCAAATAGTAGTCTGCAAAAGCAACCCCTGATGATGAGCAACACTGGACACGTTCATGGCTGGCAGTCATACATATATCCACCTTCTGTGTATGTGTGTAAAAATGAGTGAGTGTGGGTGTGGGTGCTTGTGGGTGTGCACCTATGTGGAGCCTGAGGCCACCTCAGGTGTAGCTCTTTAGTGCCACCTGCTTTGGTTTTTGTGATCCATCTCTCACTGGCTTGGAGCTTGCTGGTTCAGGTAAGCTGGCTGGATTGTGAACCCCAGGAATTCTTGGGTCTCTGTCTCCCCAGGCTGCAATTCTAAGCACGTACCACTATGCTTGGCTTCTTTATGTGTGTTCTGGGGATTGAACTCAGGTCCCTGTGCTTGTGTGGCAAGTAATGTACAGGTTAAGATCGTTCCCCAGCCCCACCCATTTTAAAAATACAAAGTTATTTGCCAACTGGGAGACATTTACAAAGATTAATCCCTGTTGGATTGCAGTTGGAAAAGCCTTCCTGGCTCGTAGTTGTTCATGATGGATGGCCCGAACCACTTCAGTCAGAACTTGGAGGTCATCATTTCATGAGACTTGACCTTGTCTTTGAACAAAGAAGGGTATAAGTCTGGTTTTGATTTTACTGTTGACCAATGCTTTGGCCCTTAGATATTCAGCTTAGGAGCTACAGTCTTGTCCTGGGATAGATCTAGAAAAATGCCATGAGAGACTTACCTATACATACCTGATGGTACAGGTCAGTCAACCTGGTGTCTTCATGTAATTAGGAGACATAATAAATACAAGACACCCAAAGCTGTGGCGAGTGCACAATGTATTAGTCTACAGTAAACCCTTTTCCATGAGTTAGAAGTACACCCTAAAGCAACAATAAAATGTATGGGCAAGAAAGACAAGTACGGTCTGTACTCACTCATAAGTGGATAATAGGTGTAAAGCAAAGAATAACCAAGCTACAAATCCTCAACCTTGGAGAGGCTGGGTAACAAGGAGGAACCTAAGAGGGACACATGGATCTTCCTGGGAAGAGGAAATAGATGAGCTGTCGGGGTAAACTGGAGTGGGAGGGGGGAGTAGAGGGGAGAGGATGGGGGTGGGTGAGATGGGAACATGAGGAATCAAGATGGTTGAATTGGGGGCTGGAAAGAGGGGAGAGCGATGAAAGAGATACCTTGATAGAGAGGGCCACTCTGGGATTGGGGAGAAACCTGGTGCCAGGGAAACTCCCAGGAATCCACGGGGATAACCCCAGCTAAGACTCCGGGCATTGGTGGAGAGGGTTCCTGAATTGGCCTTCTCCTGTGATCAGATTAGTGATTGCCCTGATTGTCATCGTGGAGCCTTTGTCTAGTACGTGCCGGAAGTAGATGCAGAGATCTGCGGCCAGGCACTGGGCCAAGCTCCGGAGTCCGGTTGAAGAGAGAGTGAAAGGATTATATGAGCACAGGAGAGGATTGGGTCATGACAGGGAAACCCACAGAGACAGCTGACCTGAGCTTGTGGGAGCTCGTGGATTCTGGACAGACAACTAGGGGGCCGGCATGGGACTGACCTGGGGCCTCTGCATCTGGGTGACAGTTATGTAGCTTGGTCTTTTGTGGGACCCCTAGCAGTGGCACCAGGACCTGTCCCTGTTGCATGGGCTGGCTCTTTGGAACCTATTCCCTATGATGGAATGCCTTGCTCAGCCATGATGCAAGGGGGGAGGGGGGAACTTGGTCCTGTTTCAACTTGGTATGCCATGCTTTGTTGAATCCCTTGAGAGACCTTACTTACCTCATCTGAATGGATCCAGGAAGCGAGGATGGGGAGGGGTGGAGGGAAGAACAGGAGGAAAGGAAGGAAGTGAAACTATGGTTGGTAGGTAAAATAAATAAAAAATGAAGAATAAATTTTTTTAAATAAGTATGGGTAGTTAATGATATAATCTGGTAATGCAATTATTGTAGTTAGTTATTGGGTATTACATGCTATGTATAATTATATACTCTAGGTTTTTATGCCGTGGGCAGTAGAGTGGGTTTATTTACAGCATCATACCACTGACACCAGAGTGACATGTTGCACTATGACATTATCAGGACAAGAGACAGCAGGAGATTGGCTTAGCCCTACCCCGGTACTGCAGGAATACCTTTGCATACGTGATTCATTCCTGGTCTTTGCATCTTAAACATGTCATCCCACACACGGCACATTTGACAGAGTATATGAGGAGAAGAAGAAAGGACCACTTTCCACGGTATAAAGACCCAGATTAGGCAGCCACATTTTTAGAGTTTCCATTTCGGTCACACACTGAAGTGAAACATTGCTACCTCATTGTCATTGCCACTGACCTTTCTTCATCTTTCTCCCTCTCCTTCTCTGTTTCCTCCCCACTTCCTGTGCCTCCTCCTCTTCTTCCTCTGCCTCCTTCCTGTACCTCATCCTCTTCCTCGTCTCTGTTGTCACCTTTTTCACACATGAAGCTCACTCATCACTGACTTTGGACAGCCACTATGACTGGATTGTGTTTCTTGCCAATGCAGAACGGCTGTGTTTGCTGATGTTACTGTAGTAGCCTCTGAATGTGTAAATGGGAGCCTAGTAATACAGAAGGAGTCTTCAGGATGCCCTAGCTGTAGTGTTGCAGTTGCTGGGAGACTCAGGAATGCTAGCACCTGATTCAGCTTTGTGCTGGAGTGAGGACCAGACCTCTCACTCTTGGGCAGGGCTACAGACACTCAGGAATTATTTTGGAGCAGCTGAGTCCACCCGCTTCTAGCTCTTGTCCCCAGCGCTTGCTGGTAGCATCCTCCTTTTTTAATTCACTGATTAGCTTTGTATTTGGAAACTTTATGGCGAATATCTCATAGAAGAATCCTCACTTGCACCTTCCCATCGAACCCCCACATGAAAGGATCTGGAGTCCCCACTAGTCATTCTTTTTGTATTGACATAATTTCCATTATTATCTTTTAGAGGCTTATGTATTTCTATTTTATGTGTGTACTTGTCTATATGTGTGTCTGTGTACCACATGTGTGTCTGGTGCATTTAGAGGTCAGACGAGGATGTTAGATTTCCATGGCTGTGAGCTGCCATGTGGGTGCTGGGGATGATACCTCCGTTTTCTGTAAGAGTGGTCAGTGCACTTAACCACTGAGCCAGCTCTCCAGCCCCTCTAGTATTATTTTTACTGTTAGATACAGATTCTATCTTGCAATTTTACTGTTTGATTTTCATGAATAGATGAAACTCTAAGTTCCTGGAAGGCAGGAACTACCTGTCTGAGATCTTGGCAGATTCTTTAGCCTTTTTGCCGGCTGCACTTGTCACAGGGTAGACAGTAAATGAACCCACCTCTGACCTCTCTCACTGACATTGTCCCTGAGTCTCATATAGCAAAACCATGGACTCTAACTTGAAGCTGAAGCATACACATTACTGGTACAATTTAGGGGATCCTGATGAGTCTAAACCTGCATCTGAATGACCTATTTTTCAATGTGTTCTCATCCTTCACTTAATTCTTACAAAAGCTTTGGTAAACAATGGAAGGTAATTAACAAGACAAAGAAGCTGAAATCTCACAAAGCAGTTGTCTTACCTCTTCCTTGGTGACTAAATAAACAAATGTGTAAATGGGCGAATAACCAAACTAGAAACAGCTTGGTTCTTAATTGTTGGTTGGTTGTTCTTTTTTCTTTTTTGAGACAGTGTTTTGCTATGTAGTCAGTTAACCTGTTACTATGTAGCACAAGCTGACTCCAGACTTGCGACAATATTCCTGCCTCAGCCTCCTAAATACTGGGGTTACAGGCACGAGCCATACCACAAGCCTGGCTGTGTACCACGCTCTGGTCTTTAACTTGTGACCCACATGCATAGGCCTTCCTATGTGCCTGGCTTAGTATAGTGTTTCTGAGACCAGAGTTCCCATACCACATGGGAGGTATGTGCTCATGTGCCTTGTCGCTTTTACCCACCCTGTACAGAGCACTTCTTTAGCATCTATTTCCTGGGTGTGGACTTCTGAAATCTCCCCAAGTCCCTTCAGCACTCAGCCATTGGCTTTGCCATTTTATAATACCCCACCATTCTAGAGTGCTTTGGGACTCTTGTGGCAAATGAATAGCCCTGTTCTGACACTTGCCCTTGTGGGAAACTCGGTGTGTCAAGTTCTTTAGGTTTCAGTTTTCTTACCTATGAGCTGGTGATGATGGGGCCTCCAGCCACAGTTGGTGTCAAGAGACAGAGTGTGATACGGCACTAGAATGGCTTGCCAACGATCAGCCTTCATTCTCATTCTTAGGGTGCTGTCTGTGAGTAGAAACAAATATAGATGTTCCTAACTGTGCTAAGCAGATGGAAGTCAGCTTTGTTTAGGAAGCCTATTGGTACAGAGAGTGGCAGGGAACCAGGGGTCCTAGTCCTGCTCATAGTAGGAAGGACAATTGTGGCAGAGGAGCTAGGACAGTGATTCTCAACCCTGCTAATGCTGTGAGCCTTTAATACAGTTCTTCATGCTGTGGTGACCCCCAATCATAAAATTATTTTGTTGCTACTTCATAACTGTAATTTTGCAGCCATTATGAATTGTAATGTAAATATCTGATATACAGGATACCTGACCTGTATAGGGGATTGGTGACCCCTGTGGGGGTTGTGACCCACAGATTGAGAGCCATTGGTCTAGAGAGATGGCTTAGCAATCAAGAACGCATACTGCTTTTTCAGAGGCCATGAGTTCAGTTCCAAGCTCCCACATTAGGGAGCTCAGTCTCCTGGAACTCCTGCTTCAGAGGACCCAGCGCCCTCCTCTGGCCTCTGCTAGCAAATGCACGCATGTGCACAAACTCTTCCAGACAAATACACTTATCCATAATGAAAAACAAATTGAAGTCTTTAAAAAAATTTTTGGCAGAGTTGCAGCCATTGAGGTCAACATGTCTGAGGATGCATGCTGTTGCTTACAAAGCCTAGCAATTCTAGCTCATGGGATGCAGGTATGCAAGACTCCTTTACGACAGCCAGGGAGGAAGAGGGAGCCCTCTTCTCTCTGATGGCCATTTCCTTTCTGGCGTGAGGGATGAGACTAGTTGGGTCTCGCCGTGTGCAAGGATGGAAATCGCATGAGGTCATGCCTTCCAAAAAGAAAAAGAGTAACAAAGCCAGCCAGGTCCACCGCTTGCTCCTCCGGACAGCTGGCACACCTTAGGAAGTGGGCAGGGTGGAGGTGGGCAGGGTGGAGGTGGGAATGGAAGAAGGCCCAGGAAAGTGGCAACGTGATAGGAATGACCTTCATTTGCAAGCATGGCTGAGATTTACAGTTTATTACTGATAGCTTTTATAAAGAGCCATTCAGTTCAGAGGTGAGAGGTTTGTCATCTGGAAACGCAATTAACTTTACCTTATCCCAATCCCCCTGGCCTTAGTGTGCGAGCAACGCTCCGGCATTGCGGCAGCATCACTCCCCCCACCCCCAATTTCATTTCTATTGCATCCCCAGGTCCCGGGATTAACACTGCTGCATATTTTTACTATTATTATTTTCTATTATTGCTACTCTCTGTCAGTGATAGCCAGAAGGCACTTGTGTGGTGTGTTTTTTTTTTTTTAGATCTAAATTGTTTGATTTTCTGAAAGAGGAAACCTCCAAACAGCCTTTTTAAATGACGGTGGTTAGACGAGCACACGGATTCAAGATGCACCCGTAGTAGGTGTCGGAAATTAATTATGGAAATTGAGAAGTTCTGTGAGGGGAGAGGTGAGGCCTTATACATGGCGGTGGGAACCTTAGCAGTGCAGGCCTCAGAGCACGCACACATCCGGAGTGGACACGCCACAGCAATATCGGCTAGAAAAATAAATAAAGGACACCAGCTTCTGCAGCCTGCCCAGACCCACAGACCTGTGAAGGAAGCATAACACGTTTGAAACATGAAAAAATAAAAGGGATTTTGGTGCCCCTGCTGTGTGTGTATGAGAAGTCCCAAAAGATCTATTTTTGTTTCATAGATTCAGTTTTACTACCCTCTCTTGTCTGTTAAGTCAGGGCTGCAGAAATGTAAGAGCCAGACACAAAAGCAAGAATCTAGTTTTTTTTTTTTGGCCAGTTGGTTTAGGTTATTTGAAATATAGTCTACTATATTTTCCACACTTAGGCGGCTGCCAGATAGATCAGAGGAGGGAAGTGGCTCAAAGAGCCTGTATCCTCCCATATTTCAGTCTCGGCAGAATTGAGGGAGAAGAGCTGGGATTCTATATTCCTTGAAGACACATTGTCTGAGGCTCTGGCCAATTCCTTCTTTCTCCAGAAAACCTCTACACCTGCCTTATAAAATCCCAAATGGAGGGACTCTTTTTTACAAATTTCTAAGATCCTATCTGAAAACTGTTTCCTCTGGGGTGAGGGAGAGCCAAATAATTACTACCCCTGCGTTTTCACCCCGATTTTATTGCGCCTATTATTTGCAGCTGTGTTAGAGGTTAATATCCCTATTTTTCCCCTCCACTGCCTAAATATAACTGGGGCTCAGCACATCTCCAGACCAGGTAGTAGAGGAAATAGCATCGCTTCTGAAAGAGGCTAGGATTAGCCCATCTGAAATGAGGGTTTGGGGCCCTAGGGTAAGAATTACCCGACTGCTGTTGATAGCAGATAGATTTAGACCCATAGTGTTTCTTTCTTCAGCTGAGAGAGGTCGGGTGAAAAGATTCAGAAGGTGAACAGAGCATGAAATGACACCACAATAGAGCGGCATTACTAAGGATAAAAGCATCCGAGGGCCATCTTTAATGAGAGGAGGGAACAGGAAAGCCATGTTGTTGAACCTCCTTAGAGGACTCTTGGAAGTCAAGTCACGGTTGAAGGTCTTCACTTAAGGGGCTGTGCTAGACTTGCGAAGGGCGTTCTCAACTGCCCTCTTCCATGCAAGCACCATTAGAAATTAACCTCAGGAAGGCTCAAATTTTAGTCCTTCTGTAGGCCCCAAGCTCCACCTGTATGTAAATAATGGCATGGGGAAAGATGAGGGCAGAAGGAGCGGTCTTGCAAGGCTATTGTACCTGGGCTTACACTGGGTACCGGCAAGAATATGGGAGAAGGGAAGGGGTATGGTATGTGTTTATGAAGTTGAACCTACAGGAAACCCTTTGGGTTGTATATGAACAGGATAAAATACCTGAGGGCTCTGATGCCATCACACAGTGGCATCATTAGGAGGTAGCGAAAAGTAGAGCCTGAGATCTGGTTGGCATAAGCAGGCCATTGTGGAATATCTTGTGGATTCGGTCTGCTTCGGGCTCCTTGTGGTCATTCCCTTTAACCTGCTTTCTGGCTGTGATGGTGGGAGCAGCTATGCTTTTCTAAACCTTCGGAAGCCGAGAGTCCCAAGTAATTCCTTCTTTAAATGATTTCTGCTAATGTTTTGGTCACAGGGAGGAAAAGTCACGCAGTGTCTGTGGCACAGATGGGGCCCTGCTGCTTCTTACACAGAGGATGTGTTTTCTTTAGGAGACTCCTGGAGACCGGCATCCTTATAGTATTTCCGGACTCCATCAAGAATGAATACAGGAGTGTTGGGAGGAGTCACCATAAGGGTGAGCCAGGTGCTCATCTGCAGAAAGAGAACATGGGTGTTATTTAAGTATTTCTGGTTACTCGGTCAGGATTCATGTAAGGCCATTGGCGTGCCTGTTCTGACTAGTATGGATCTTGAAGCCAGAGTGAAGGACCAGTAGAATCATAAACCCTAATCTCCTTTTCCTAGTCTTGGCTTCATCACCAGATACTCTCCAAGCGGCTTCCAGCATTTGCTAGGTTGTTGGGACTGGGCAAGAAAAATAGTAAACACAGTGTAACTCAGATGAATTTGGATCAAGGAGTAAAGAGGAAGGGTTAGAATCCTTTTAACCCCTTATCCACCCACAGGGATTTTTGTAGCCCAGGCTAGACTCAAACTTACTATATAACTGATGATGGCTTTGAACTCCCAATCCTCCTGTCTCCATCTGCTCAGGGCTGGGATTACTGGCATGTGCTACTAGGCCTATTTCTGAGGGGCTGATGATTAGACTTAGGGCTCCATGAGTGTTAGGCAGGCACCCCATTTAGCCACATCCTCAGCCTCCTCTAACTTTTCAAAGAATCATTATTTAATTTTAGTTCATTTAACTTGGGGGAACTTAGATGACTTTTAACTTCACTCAGTTTAAGTAGCTCCATGAGGCCCATGCCTAGCACAGCAATCAAGAAGGATCTAGGGCCCAGAGTCTTTGATGTTGGCTAGCATCCTACAGCCACATCCCAGAGCCGAGACTGAACTCAATTGCTTGCTGATGCCCAAAATGGATGCTCAGGCATCTGTCCCCACAGTTCAGAGTCACGTGGCCAAGATGTCTTGAGAGGCTCACAAAGTAGAAACTTTTAAAGGCAGCGTTGAGTCCTCAGCCACACAGATGGGCTGACACTGGCAAGCGTTCATCTTAAAGGAATTTTCTTTCTATTTTAATTTACACAGCAGTCACACAGCTTCTGTGTCCTCACCTTTGCCTCATCATTCAACAGATGACATGCAATGGCCGCACTCTCATACAAAACAGGCTTCAGATTGGATGGATGACCGTCGAACTCTCTGTTCACAGAAGAGTTCACAGGTCCTGTGAGGCAGGGCTAGTTTTGCGAGGCATCTACCAGACATGGGTTTAAACCAATAGAAAGTCTTTATTAGCCATCTGGAGACTACAGTGGGTGTGCAGGACCCCAGTGCAGTCCTGAGCCTTTCTCAGGGCCAGCTTTTAAGCTCAAAAACCACGTCCTGGGTTGACATACCTCAGTTAACAATAACAGTTAGCCAGAACTGGAACTTCAGAAGCCAAAAAGCAAGGTTAGTATACTGCCCTCTCCCAGAGCTATGAACGCTGATGGGTTAAGTCTTTGTTGTCTTTTTGGCAGGTGGTGCTACCTACATGCTGAGCTCCAAGGCCTGAACGGTACTTCCATCATGGTGTTAGTTGTGCTAACATCTGGGGGCCTGTTACTCTAGGCTATGATATTCTATTGCAAATTTAACATCAGCATTTACCACTTAAAAATTCATTTGCTTAAGTGTAACCTCATTTCAAGTGGAGAAACGTCTGTAACTAGGTGTGCACGTATGGTTGTGTGTGTGCATGCGTGTGTGTGCATAAACTAGAGGCCAATGTTGGGTATCTTCTGCAATTGTTTTCTACAGTATCTGTTGAGAAAACATCTCTCACTGGACCTAGAGTTCACAGATTTGGCTGGATAAGCTGATCAACAATCCCCAAGGACCTCTTGTCTCTACCTCCCTTGTAGACATGTATTAGGATGCCCAGCTTTTACACAGATTCTGGTACTCTGAATTCAGGTCCTCATGGCCGTATGTCAAGCTCTTTACTGATTGAGTCATCTTCCCGTGCCCAGATTTTACTTCCTATTTAGTGACAGCCAGTTGAGATACATAGGTAGGCTCCCACATAAAGTCACAACCAAGAGACTAATTGACTGGCACCGGTTAAAAATAAGAATGAAGACACGAGGCCATGGGCTAAAAGTGAGGAATTGCTTCATTTCGCCTCACTGGGAAAGAAATATTTTGACCACATCTGGAAACTTAGCTGTGGTTCATATCCCGACAATGTGTGTGAGAGGGGCAAACACACAGAGGAAATGAGAAAGACCACAAAAATGACCTGAATGTGGAAGAACGCACTTGCGTGGACTGAAGAAGTCATTTGCATCCTTCTTGAAGAAAGGGCTCCGTGGGGAAGTGACTGCATCCTGTATTCACCTTCAAGGTAATTGTAGAAATGAGAGAAAAGGATCTGTCACCCTCTTAGACCAGAACCACTGTCTACAGCTAAATGAGAAGCACTAAGGCCATTAGTCAAAAATCTCTTGCAGCCAATCAGCACTGGACAGCAGACAGGGCTCTCAGGGGGAGGAAAGCAGGGTCTCTCATAGAGACCAAGAACTGGCAGAATGAGGTAGACATAGGAATAAAAGGAACATTGGGCCTGGGACTTGTTATGGTCTGTGAAATAATTGGTTTGGTAAGGCTGGAAATCTGCCTTTGGTTGGAGCCGGTGTGCGAGGCCTTGGGGAAGGTGAGACCACAGCTCTGTATTCCTGCAGCTATGCCAAGCTCCCTTGTGACAAGTTGTTTTAAGTAGGCCCAGAGTTTGAAGTTTCACATGGCGTGACTCCATTTGCTCACCAGCTGCTGGTCTGGGAGCTTGGTTTAGCTGGGTGGCTGTGCTGTGGGAGCTTGGCTCAGAGGAGCCCTGGTGCCTGCATTTGAGCGCCGTTCCTAGAGGCTCCTGTGCAGGGAGAGACTATGTAATGCCAATCAGAACCTTCTAGAATTAATCATGGCCATGCTGAAGCTGTGTAGACAAAGCAGGGCTGGGGTAACTTTAGTAGCTGTCCGCAAACGCTTGAAGCCACTCTTCCCCGTTCTTTCTTTTCATTCTTCTTCTGGGGACCTGATGACTCTTTTTCATCTTCAGTCTGCCCGATAGGTAAATCATTCTCATTCCAGTCTCTCATAACCCACACCTGTGAGTTTCAAAAACCTCAGGGACCAAACCATCTTGTCTTTTTCGGCCCAAGAAAACCAAAGCCCAGAAATATCACTGGACTTGCTAACCCGAGGGGTTAATAAAGTCACATGGCTAGCAAAGGTGTGGATTTGCCTTGCTAACCCGAGGGGTTAATAAAGTCACATGGCTAGCAAAGGTGTGGATTTGCCTTGCTAACCCGAGGGGTTAAAACCGTCAGTGCCTTTTCACTCTGCCTCCGCTTACTGTCTTGGTCAGAGTCATGAACTTTTCTAATTCTCTGGAAATGTACTTGATCCAGCTTCCAAACTCTCCTTCCCGAGGACTCGGGGAGCCATCCCTGGTGGCATTCACCCCCTCACGCTTTGGTCTTTCTGCAGGTCTCAGAAAAAACAGTTCCCTGAGAAGACATTGACTCTAGCTGGTATACCAGGTGGAAACTTGACCTTGATGGGAAGGTGGAGTGAAAACCCACAGGCATTTGCTTCAAAACCTTTCAGGCAAGTGGTGGGTCATTGAGAAATCAGGAGGACCCGCAAAATGTGTGACTTCCAAGCCTGTCTTGAATGACACCTTTGATTTGGTTTGGTTTCTTCTGGAGACTTAGGAGGGCGGAAGCTGCCGCTCATATCTTTCAGTGCACAGCGCTTTTATTTCCATAGGAAATAAAGGGGTTGTTTTTTTTTTTAGTAAGGCAGAGTTCAGCATCGCCCTCACGTCGAGCAGCCAGTGTGGTCTACCTCCCTCTGTTGGAAGACAAACTCTGTAAGGTCGAGTTTGGTTTTGGTCTTTGCTTCTCTGGAGTGCAACAGTTAGAACAGTTGGGCCTCTAAGTAAACATTTGCCAAACAAATGAAAACAATATGTCTGTGTCTGCTCATGGTCGTCGTGTTTATGACCCTAAGGAGGTCAGAGTGAGGCAGCTGGTGAGCCACACCCAGAAATATTATTAATATACTGCTGCTGCTTCAGCTTCTAATTTCTTGACGTTTGGGTTGTGAACCTAGCCTTGAACAGTTGAAACATGCCTTCATCCCTCAGCTTCCAATATCTAAGGTCACCTCCCGATACTACATGCAGAGACAGTCAAGGAGATCTTCAAAGCCCCAGTGCTTCCCACTCTTGCCCCCTACAGATGATGGGAGACAGTCAGATAACTATGGGCACATACTCTAGATCAGCATGCTGTTTCATTTCACAGGACTGAAGCCATAGAACCACGAGAATTATGAAAGCGTGCTGCAGTGCCTGACTTTACATGAGTCTGGGGTTTCAAGTTTAGGTCTTCACATTTTGCATGACAAGTGCTTTACCGGGAGTTATTTTCACAGTCTCAAAACTCACATTTTAATGGTTTTCAGTAGCCACTTTGTATGTATTTTCACATATAATTTACATTTATGTATGTGTATGTATATATATATACACATGATTCTATATGTACACACACTTAATATATCTGTCAACTTTTGTTTCATAGTGAAAGTGGACCAATGATCCCAGTAGCTTGGTTCAAGGGTCAGTTCTGGTCTCATGTCAATCTGGGCATTCTTGTACTAAGCAAACCTGATCCAGTGTTTGCTGAATGCCAAGGTTTTCTTGTCCTCCTGGCTTTCCCTGGGAATTTAATGTGCCCACCTCATTAATCTTCATGCTGAGATGCTGTAAGAGTAATTTAGGTCCTGTGTCCTTCTTGCTGCTCTCGTGCTATGGTGTATCTGCCACATGGGTTGTGCCTACCTCTCTTCAATTGGGCCAGGCTTTGGGGTGCTTTTCCTCTTTCGAGCTGTGGCTGTGTCTCTTTGGGAAACTGAGTTCCCAGGCAAGGCCAGTAGAGCTAAACGTCCTCGTCCCTGTGGTCAGATGTCTCTCTTTTCACAACATGAAGCATTTGGGAGCCCTGAGCACCTCTAGCAGGCCCTACAGGCTCCGCCTTTGTCCACTGTCTTTCATTCCTCAGGACCAAGCTTCTCCTTTTGTACCTGCCAGGAGAGGCGTCTTCATTTTGTGGTTCTCATGCCATCTCGTCTCCCGTGGTCTCCAATTCCCTCCCCTTAGCAGAAGCTCTATCAGGCCTTGCTCTGGCTTTCCCTTACCCAGTTCTTGCCAATACAGGATGGGTGCTGACCAGCAGCTTCTGTGCTTCTCAGCCCCATGTTTTCATCTCTGTTTTTTTCTAGTTTCTGGTTCTATATAGCACTATCGTATTTTGATGACTCATCCTGGTATCTAAGTTACATTTGCAACTCTTACTTTATGAGAGTTTTATAATTATCTAAAGGTTTTGTTTGATAATGATGCATGCTTACCCACTGTATTAGTCAGGGGTCTCTAGAAGAAAGGAAATTATAGGATGAATCTCTATCGATAGAGAAAGAGGGTTTGTTCGAATGGTTTATATGCTGTGGCCCAACAGTAGCTGTCCACCCACGGAAGGTCCAACAACCCAATAGTTGCTCAGTCTATGAGTGGATGTCTCAGCTGGTCTTCAGTATATCTCAGAATCCTTAAGAAGTAGGCTCTAACGCCAGTGAAGAAATGGACTTGCTAGTTAGAGCAAGAACACACAGGCAAAGAGAGAGCAAGCTTCCTTTTTCCATGTCCTTTATACAGGCTGCCAGATGTAGGTGTGTTCCAGATTAAAGGTGGGTCTTCCCACCTCACAGATTCAGACAAGAGGTGGATCTTTTCATTTCAAATGATTTAATTAAGTAAAAATTCTACACAGGTGTGGCCAGCTATTAGCAGTTTTAGTTAATTCTAGATGTAGTCAAGTTGACAATCAAGAATAGCTGTCATATCCACTAGTACATAATTATCAATAACTCAGAAAGGTAGTTATGAAATTCTTGTATGACTTTTATAGTTAAAGAGTTCAATAATAGTGCCTTGAAAACAACACAGACTTATTCTCTTACACTTCTGGAAATTAGATGTCTGACTTGGGTTTCGGTGAGCTACGGCCATCCCCCCAAAGGCTCTAAGGGAGCCTCTGCCACTAGTGTCTGCCAGCATCATTTAGCTTGTGGCCCCTTCCATCTTCAAAGCCAGCATAGCTCAAAGAAAGCATTTGTAGCATCACATCTCTCTGATCCCAGTTCTCAGCCATCTTATTCCACCTTTGAGGATGCTTGCCATTACATCGGATCGCTCCCAATATTGGAGAATAATCTCCATTTCATAGGGTCATCCAACTGACAATCTTTCTTTCCTATCTTTTAATTCTTCCCTGATATCTACCTGGGTTGGGGTATGCCGACATCTTTGGACCCACTATTTTGCCTACCACAAGTGACTGTTTGCACATAAAGCCATCTTTTATCTCTGGAGCTGGAGCTGTGCATTGGGCAGGGGTTACATTTACCGCTGGAGCCAAATGAACGGCTCAAGAAGAGGTGACTCAGTGGGAAGTGTCTCTGTGTGTTTATGGGATAACTGGGTTGTTCACATATCCACAAATCTCCAGCCAAGATAGTTGTATTCAAACACCGTTTTGCTTTGGTAAAGATGCAGTTTGGGTGGTTGAAAAGGTGGCAAGTCTCCTTTTTATGTTTTAAGCCACTTTCTAGCTCTAATAGGTTTTTGGATTGTCAGTGATTGTGTTTGTAGAAAACCAAATAGCTGTCTATTCTGGAACTCTTGCATATAGATATAGATGTGCAAGCCCATTAAAATTTGAATAAGAATGGTAGCATGGAGCCGTTAGTTCAGTAAGCATTGATGAATCTGTGTAATACACTGTACATTGCAAACTAACGTAACACCATTATGAAATGTCATTATGGCATTTTCCAGGTCATATTTTCAATCAATCTAAAAGAGCTCGTTAGGAGTCTAGCGGCTTGAGATGGGTTTCTAGGTGACTTATAGATTAGCTTAAATTCACACAAAGTTTATGATCTAAGACGGATGCATTTCGGTGTCTGTTAGGAATGGCTTTGCTTCTGGCCCTGAATCTGTTTAAATAGCTGTATAACACTGGGGAATGTTTGGAGAATATTGGCCTTAGATTCCCAAACTACAAAGTGGAAAATATTTGCTAAGAATCTAGTCTAGAGTCAAGGTTGCCAAAAAAAAAAACACAGGTTGCCCAGTTTAATTAGAATTTTAAGTGAACAATGAGGAATTCTCTTTTATTATTTGGCATAAATACAGCATGTATGCACTAAAATTATTCATTTATCTGACCATCAAATGCAAGTAGGCATTCTGTATTTATATTTGGGGGATGAGTTAATTTGTGGTGTATGATGTCTCTCTCCTTGTTCCTCCGAGTGTGTCAGCTAGATTTCAAGTTTTCCCCCATTCCAGTGCTCCAAATTGCCATCAGCAGTCACTTTTGAGTTGGCATAGGTAGTAAAATCCAAGATGTCTTGGTTAGTTTTTTTTTGTTTTTTTTTTGGGGGGGGGTTTGACAACTTTATACAAGCTGGAGTTACCTGGGAAGAGGAACCTCAGTTGAGAGAATACCTCCTCCAAATTGGCCTATGGGCGAGTCGGGGGGCACTTTCCTGATTAATGATGGATGTGAGAGGGTACAGCTCACCATGGCAGTGTTCTCCCTCCATATCTGGGAAGGTGGTAGGTCCTGGCCCATATAAAAAGCATGCTGAGCAGGCCACAAGGAGCAAACCAGAAAGCAGTGTTCCTTTCTCACCATCTCTGATGCAGTTTCTGCGTTCAGGTTCCTGTCTTGAGTTCCTGGGCTTTCTCTTAGTGATAGACTCTTACTTAGAAGGGTAAGATGGAATAAACCCTTTCCTTCCCAAGTTGCTGTTGGTCACAGAATTTATTAAAGCAATAGATAAGAACTTAACAAAGATAGAAATTTGTATCGAGAGCGGGGTAATCGACAAATATCTGTAGGATTAAAGAATAGCTGGTGTCTCTAATCGATTCTCTTCATCTTGTTTCTCAAGTTTAATGATTTTATACAGTGTGCCTAGGAATAAGAGATGACAGATATGTGTGAACATGGGCAAGCACAAAGTCTTTTGACAGTAGGAAATGTTATGGTTTTTGACTCTTAAAGAGGCAAGCCAGGAGAGAGGCTGGTTGGCTTTTGATCTCAGAAAGATGGAGATGATGTTTGGTCTTTCTCTTTTCTACTAAAAGGGAGTAGATAAACTCTCAGGTGAACCTTTGGTCTGAGAAAGGAAATATTGTGGAATCATTTCAGCAGTCAGGTTCTGGGAGTACTGTGTAACAATATAAAAGCACCATTAAATAATACATAAAATGTATGTTATTTATTTTTATATTTTAAATTATTTTTTGATAATTCTGTACATATATAATGCATCACGGTCACACACCTCCTCCACCCCCATTCATCTCCTTCCCACCCCACCCTCAATTCTTCCACTGAGTTCCCGCCTCATTTTGATGGTTTTCTGTTTAGCTCTTGGTTTTGCTTTGTGACCCACTAAGCTGCTCACCTGGTGACAAGTGTGAAGCTATCCACCGGAGCATGACCTGGTGACAAGTGTGAAGCTATCCACCGGAGCATGACTCACCATGGCTCTACCATAGGAAACAGGGACTCCCTCTCCCCCTCACTGCCATTAGCTTCTTTGGTCAGTATGGAGCCATACGAACCCTCCCTGTTTATGACTAAATGTTGGTGGGCTTGGTCTTATGTAGGCCCTATGAAGGCAACCACAGATTTTGTGAATTTATGAGTGTCGTGGCTATGTCTACTCAAGATAGCATCCCGGCCCTCCTAATTATGTGTTTTTTATATTATCCCCATTCTCCATTCTGTATTGTTCTCTGACTCTTGGAGGGGTAGCTTGTTTCAGGCTGAGTTTTTAGTGTTTCCTTTTATTAGGCATGAGTCTTTGTATTAATTGCTTCTTTGATCAAGCCTAAGGAATGGCATTTGTACATGTGTAGAAACAAAATATTTAAGAGGCAGATTGACAACATGCCCACTTAACAAACAAATAGTGTGTTCGCCCCTGGAGTATATGACCCTCACCAGATATGGACCTCTACCTAGATCCGTGGCCCTGGGCATGTACTCCCTTCTATAAAACAGGTCTCAACCAGATGGCAGTTGGTTACCACCATAGCACTCACGCCAGTGTCTCACTAGTAAGCACTTCCTGCCTTGAAGACTGGTGTTGTAATAAACAAGATCCAAAGCTAGAAGACCACTGTTGACTCTTCCCTGAGCAGCTGTATGACAACTGCTGGTGTCATGATTAATAAGCTTCCAGCTCTGTTATAGGATTGTTTCTGTTTTCTGCAACCAAGATCTTTAATGTCTTCATCATTAGGTCCTTTTCCATTCAGTTCTGGTGGGTCCCTAAGGCTAAGCCATAATCCATGCCTAAGATAATCTTAGGAGTCTCTGGGATCTTCCTGGTCAATAACTGCTATGAGGATGTTCACTTACTAACCCATTGTTTTTGTTTTTGTTTGTTGAGTCAGGGTTTCACGTAAGCCTAGGCCACTCTGCCCTTGAACATGTGATCCTTCTCCCTCTGCCTCCCGAGTTTGGAGATTGTAGGCCTATGCCACTATGCTTAATATTTATTGGTCCTAGATTTTATCATCCTTGGAAGGGATTGACAGTGCCTACCAAAAAAAATTTTGTGAAGAGAAATGGAAAGTTTTATTTATTAGGTACTGTGTTCTTTCTGTTTATTCATGTGCTTGTGTTTGTCTCCCTTCTTTACTCAGCGTTGGGCACCAGGAGGCCAACACAATACCCCTGGAGGCCTTGATCTCTGGTTTCTAGCTGGCCTTGATAAATGAGATAGAGACTTCATCAAGGGATTGGAGAGTGGGAGGAAAGTAAAGTTGGCCCTTGGTAAACCGTCCATGGTAGGCTGCATCTTTTCAGGCATATTTGTTTGTGCTCCTGTTCTTTGTGGGTGACAGGAATTCCTCCTGATCTGTGCATGCTAAGGTATAGGGGTGGTGAAGGTTCCCTGCTGTTTTTATCCCACAAAATATTCCCTCTTTTTATGTCTCTCAGCTCCGTTCTCGTCTCCAGTAAAGTATCCCTGGTTACTCCTGAGTGTTCTGTCTGCTTCTTGATGGGGCTCTAACTGGTACACGTAGGTGTTGCTCTCCCTGGTTACATTGGGTGATGATGCTCACAGAGGGTGGATCAGGCATCTGAGATCATGGAACTCAGAAGGGGTAGAACTGAGGCTGAGACCCAGAATCTGCAAATTGAGAGAATGGGTATCCTTAGAGCACCTGATGATGGACTTGGAATTGCTGGGGAATAGTCTAAAAAACAAGGCTGTATCACCCATGAGTTGTATGCCTCCATTTCTATTTTCAGGAAGACAGACTAGGAACACAAAAGCTTACTTTTGCTCTTTCAAAAACCTAAGAATCAAATTAAAAAGAAGGGATAAGCTCTACAACAGTTGATGATTCTTGTCAAGTGCTCTTTTCTCTACAGCACAATGCTCCTGGCACATTCTGTCTGTCTTCAGCTCGTGAAGCCCAGATAATTTTAGCTCCCCAGTGAAGGTCCTCCCGCTAAGTAGAAAGGTATTCCTGACATAAGACCATTACTAGTATTGATATTGACAAGGAGACCGGCATGCTCAATGCTTTACAGCTCCCCTGTCGGAGATCAAGATTGTGAATGGCCTGGGACAAAGTCTCTTTTCTTGGATTGGAACATTTCCCATCAGCTTCCTTTGCCACGTGGTCTGTGGTTGTCTTGAATGATAGATGCATGGCGATGCCTGGCTTATTATCACACTTTCCCATATTCCTGTATGTATCCTGAGATCATCCTACCCTTTGCTTCTCTTTCTCTACCAAAATAACTTTCATTTGCTTCTGGCTTAAGATCTTCCAGATTCCTACTTTAGACATTTTAGTATTTGCTGTGTTGGAATCCATTTGTGATTCCAGAAGTACAAGCATTAACTAATGTAAAATGTGGTATGGGCATCAAGGGGATGGTATATTGCTTCTGTTTAGGAGTAGTGGGGTGTGACGATACCCCAGAGATTAGCACAACCCAAAAGGCTCATGGGAAATGTGTAGGCAGTCCCCCTGGTGCTGCTGCTGAGATACTTGTCTGAGCAGATCTATAAAAGTTTAAGTGAGAATCACTTAAAATTGTGATGCAATAAGTCAAAAGATTTCTAAGGACAGGTAAGGATTTTGTTAATTGCAAAAAAAAGTTGCTGCTGCATAGTTTAATTTTAACTAATTTTATAATTTTATAAAGTCTTTTATTTCTGCTGCTACCCAGGGGAACTTAAATGACATTGAGATGGAATGCTTTCTCCATAAAGAAATGGCCTTTCTTTTTTTAAATCTAGGGCTGCTTTTAATACACAAATATGCTCCTTGTTCACATGCAAGTGGGTGCTGTGAACATGTGTGCCAGGGGACAACTTCAGGTCTCATCAAAAACTCTGCTACCTCCTTGGAGACAGAGTTGGTACAGAGCACACAGATTAAGCTAGGCTGGGGAGCAAGCCCCAAGGACCCTCCTATCTCTATCTCTGCAGTACTGGCATTTGGCACCACCATACTCAGCATATTTACTGGGAACCAAATTCAGGTCTTCATGCTTGTGTGGTAAGCAGGTTATCAACTAAGCTCTCTCTCCAACCATCAAGAAGGTTTTAAGGAACTAGAGGGTTAAGATTTTCTACCTATCCTCCCATAAAAGGCTATACAATACATCTGTGTAAAAAAAATCTGCTCTAGAGCCTTGGCTGGTCAATGATTTTAACTTTTATTTTGTCCTCAATAGCTGAAACCATATTGAAACGAGTCGAAAGCAAAGATTTTGGTTTTATTCTAAGTACCACCAGCCATATAGATTCGAGCCTTCTGGCCACGCCCAGGGCATGGACAGACAGACATATGAATGAGAGTCCTGCACACACATTTGCATCTAAGAAAATGACACCCCTTGAATTGGCAGTGACCTTCTTTCTCACAGAGTTGGACCCAAGCTCAACTCATTTGTTTTCATCCTGTGTGGACCAAATAATTGGGGCCGTGTTTTCCCAAGTCGGTTTGGACTGGTTACTGGACTTGCACCCAAATCAAACTGAATGACTCTGGTCACTCCTGAAATGAAAATGTGACCAATTCAAGTCCCAGGTGTCCCACCTCAGTATTTCATTTAAAGCTGAAACTGAAGCAGTTAGCCTCATAACCATGGACAGGTGACCTGCAGCCTTTGCAGTGGCTCATCTTTTTGTCTGCTGTGCACACCACGTGTGGAATCCCGTGGGCAGCTCCCCCAGTCCCCAGGGTCACACACTGTGTCTGTCCTCTGTTGAGCTCACCAACCATTTTTCCCACCTCTTGAAAGAAAAGGTCAAGATGTTTCAGTAATCCAAAATGTTTCTCATTCAAAAGAGACAAAGACGCACACCTGGATTGCAAGTTACCATGACTCTTTGCTGAGGGGAGCCTGTTCTACACCCTTAGATATTGACCTGGGTTCCTCTCAAAACCCATTAAGACATTTTGAAGAATGTGAATGGCTCTTGCTGATGCTGGTCACGTGAACTGAGGCTGGGATTAAAGGGGGTACCAGTGATCTTTCACATCTCATAGAAAGGAATGAGAGGAAGATAGCTAGGGAATCAATGAGAGAATTTGACTGAGATATTGGGGGGAACAGAAATGTAAAGGCTGCACTTCTGGAACATAGCAGTGTGATTTCCCTGAATAAGAAAGGCATTTGATTTCTATGAGACACAAATCAGGAAGGAAATTTAAAACCTGGATGCTAGTAAAATTCTAAGACACACAAGTATCTAGAGTGCCAAGGGATGGGATGAAGGGAAAGCTGGATGGTTCAAGACTCCTGAAGCTGGGCACCTTCAGGTTTCGGTCTTGTGGCAGTGTCCCTTAGGCATCTGAGAGTTTTCTCAGCATCTCTCTGGCTGTTGCATTCCTGGATTTTCATGTTGGCCAAGCATGCTGCATGGCTGTGCTGCCTATGAACACAGAAGGGTCCCTTCCCTCTTATCTCTAGCCAGAGATTGTTCCCTTCTGTATCGGCTGTTTTCCTTAGAAGCGTGAAGCATTAGCTTTAATCAGTTTATAGAGCCCCTGACCTAATTTTACATCGGCAATAAGATCACTATGAATTCTCTGGTTCCCCACGGAGGATGAAGCTCTGCCTTTCCCCTCCCCTCTGCAATCTTTCTTTGTGATGGGCGTTAGAGAGCGGGGCCGCTTCTGTTCCACGCTGTACCACTCCAAGAGCAAATTTATTTATATATTAATTTTATATAAAAAAGATTTCTCATAGGGAGCCAGAGATTGAATCACAGGCAGAAACCTGATTTGAGGTTTGAGATGGGATGGCAGCAAATGATGTCCAAGAACAGAGGCTCTGAGGGTAGGAAGTAAGCAGGGGTTGGGTTTGCTTCCAGAAAGCTCCTCAGCCCCGTGTCTACCCTCTTGGCATGCAGGCACATTACTTTTCTGTTGTTATGTAACAAATGACCGCAAATGCAGTGATTTAAAACAATACCTGTTTCTTATCTCCTAGTCTCTATAGGAGTCTGCTCTCTGCTCGGCTGGGTTTTCGGCTCAGGGTCTCCCAACTGAGATCAAGGTGTGGTTAGGATGCGTTCTCATTTGCAGGATCAACTAGAGCACTGTTCCATCTCAAATTCCCCCCAGGGTGTCTACAGAATTCATTTCCTCTCAAGTCTATGATTTGTGGCAGCTTGCTTTTNTTTTTAGCAAAAATGAAGAGGAAGACACATACAGGCTCAGAGGCTCAGAGAGGGGTGGTGGTGGAGAAAACCTCTGATCCCTTGAATCTCTGACCTTAAGACTTATTTGTTTATTATTTGAGAGCATGTGTGTGTTGTGTGTATGTGTGTGAGTGTGCTCACCGGTGGGCGTCCATGTGACGGCCAGAGGTCGAGGTGTCTTCTGCTATTGTTCTCTATGTTATTGTTTGAGACAGCATCTGTCACAGAAAGGGAAGCTTGAGACTTCATCTAGACTGACTGGCCAGCCAGCTCTTGGGATCTACCTGTCTCTGCCTCCCAGTTCTGAGGTCACAGACCCACACCGCCATTCCTGGCTTTTTATATGGGTGCAGGGATTCAAACTCAGGTCTTTACCTTTTGCCTTGTGCGTTTCACCCACTGAGCCATCTCTGCAGCCCCAAGGCTCTCTTTTAGAAAGACTGTCTTCTCCAAGGATGATTCTCTTAATAGGTTATGCAGCCCCAAGTGGACAGCCATAAACCCATTGCATACAAGCAGCACTGCATGGACTCAGTAGGGTGTGTGTGCGTGCGTGTGTGTGTGTGTTGTGTGTGGTATGTGTGTAGTGTGTGTGTATGGTGTGTGTCTGTGCATTTGTGTTTAACAACAGTATTGAAGAAGAGGTCATGAATTTGGGAGGGAGTTAGAAGGACACAGGAGAAGTTGGAGAGGGAGAGGGAAGGGTAGAAATAATATAGTTACAATAATCATGTATAAAATTGTCAAAAACAAATATAAATTGAAAATAAATGATAAAATAAATGGAAGGGCTGCCCTGATTAGGTCAGGCGCACCCACGCTAATCTTCTTGCAGCTCAGTCATCTGCTGAGAGATTTTAATCATGGCTGTGGAATCCCTTCATTGCTGCTATTTTCTGAGACTTCTGGGAAGGACCAGGTTCCACTTGGACTTAATGGGAGGGTGCTATTGAGGATGTGGCTCACTGAGTGTCACCCAGGGGCATGCTTTCCAGCCCTCATTAATGCTCCGAGATGCCCTGCAGTCCCTCAAGGCCCACCTCCATCTCTGTTCGGCCGTTTCCAGCAATAAACGTGGCCAAAGAGACAGGAAGTGTGTTGAGAAAAGCTTCCTTCCAGCCAGCTCAGCAGTCATTTGTGAGCGTGTGTAATAGAAAGGACTTAATTAGAGTTAATTGTAATTGCGTGTCTCACTCAAGCCTCTTAAGGTCTGCTGGGTTGTTTGTTTGTTTGTTCGTTTTGCCAGTGGCCTACCCCTTTAAAAATGTGGTGAGATTTGATATGAGACCTTGTGAAAGCTATTAGCACGTGATAAATCAATTTCAAAAGGTGATGATTTTTAATTAATAATTTATAGTTTATAACATCATATCCCACATGCTAAATTCTTAAGTTTCTTTTCTTTTTTTTGATGTTGGTGACTGAACCCACAGCCTCATGTATGCCAGCCAGATAAGAACTCTACCACCATGCTACAGCTCAGTTTGTGTTTTTTTTTAAAATAATCTTTAAAAGATAATATATAAGAACTTGAGATAAGGCAGAGATTAAGGGATATTTAAAAGTTTTAATTTCAGTTATGTCTTTGGTGGAGTTATATACACATGAGTGCTGGTACCCACAGAGGCCAGAAGAAGGTGTCACAGCTGGCGTTACAGGCAGTTGTGAACCACTCAATGTGGGTATTAGGGACTGGATTCTGGTCCTCTGCAAGAAGAGTGTATATTCTGAACTGCCGACCCACCTCTCCAGACCTAGGGAATTTTATTTCTAATTAGCTGTGGGGAGCTAATTTAGGGGACAGAAGTCTGCTCTGTAATTTTCCCTTATGAGTTTGAGAGGGTCTCACATGTCAGGTAGGATCTTGTAATCATTGTCCTTCACAGCAGATTCACATACAGAAAGCAGACAACAATGTAGGAGGTTCTTCTTCCTTTCTGAAAACTCGAAAGACAAAAACTAAGGAATTGGGTTACCAACATAGGGGAACCACAGCTTAAGGTCCCTGAGAGTCTAGAATCTAATTCCAGATCATAAGCTTCAAGAAAAGGGATTGGCACTGCCCAAGGATAGAGAAGGTTGGAAGAAAGGGGATTTAGCTTACTTAACAGAATGCATTTCTGCTTCCTAAATTTTAATATCTTTCTTTCCACCTTCCTATTTATTTGCCAGTCCTCTTACTGCCCAATCTGTGGGGAAAGCATCTGCTGAAGGCAGCCTTTGGACATCCCAATCCTGCTCTTCCTCTTTTTTTTTTTTTTAAAGATTTATTTATTTATTATGTATACAGCATTCTGTC
>LOJH01007162.1:31428-49921 GCA_001685095.1 Ellobius talpinus
ACCTCTGGAAGAGCAGCCAGTGTTCTTAACCTCTGAGCCATCTCTCCAGCCCCCCTGCTCTTCCTCTTTAACAAGGACTTTCAATTGAGCATATCAATTCTTGGTGTGTACTTCCATGCTTCTCTTGCCGCTAAGTATGGCTGTATGGCTAAGATGTATGAGTAGAAGGGATGTGTACAGCTTGTAAGTCACATCCTTTAAAGGAGAAGGACAGGCCCTGTTCTCCCCTCCTTAGGAGCTAGATGTGAAAGTACAAGTAATAGTAGCAAAAGTCACTCTTGAGGATGGCACAGAAGCCCTGTGTTAAGGATGGCAGTGTACTGAGAGAGAAAGAACTGGGATATAAGGAAAACATAGAGCCCCTATGCCCATCCCAGGCTTCACATGGGAGAGAAATAAACTTTATCTTCCTTTGGGCCCTATTAGTTCGGGTTCACAGTTAAGTCCATCTCACTGATAGAACAAATGCACAAAGTTAGAGAGTTTGAATCATCAAAGATGTCCCAATTGTGGGCAGCAGGCTTTGGTATCAGCCACACCTGCATTAGCTTGATATGCCACTGTACCGCCCTCATCTGTGTCTTTATCAGTTTCCTCATCTGGAGAATGGGGATGATGGCAAGGGCCCCACAGCCTACTGCAGAAAGCACATAAAGTGTGCCAAGTGATACATGTGCGTGTAGACCTCTAGCTGGAGAGGGGAAGGTGTAGAAGCGAGTCGGTGCATAGCCAAGGCCAGTGTGTGAGCAGTACCAGGAGCAAGCAGAGGAGAATGAGAAGAATTAGCATAGAACTCCTTAGGGGGTCAAGTTGTAATGAGAAGAAGCATCAGTGTGTCTCCATGACCATTTTGGTTGTGCCTGTGTATTTAGGCTACATGAAGGTCATAGCTCCTTCCCTTGGCTGTTCATAAAGCTGCAATTAATATGTAACTTGGCAGTGAATTCTAGGCCAGTCTTGGAAATACCGCGAGGCTCTCTCTATAAAACGAACTTCTGTAAGTATGTATGTGTCTGTCTACCTGTCTATCAACATAACTGTCATCATGGAGAGTCCTCATTTGAAATGCTTGAGACCGGAAATGCTGCACATTCTTCATTTTCTCCCACTTTGGGAAACTGGCATATTCTTAAGGAGATCTATTAGGGGCTAGGACTCAATTCTAAACATAAATCCACTTGCATTTCCTATATATCTTATACACTTATCTGCGGTGATTTTATACAGTCTTTTTGGTATGTTTGACTTCTGACTGCACCTCATCACATGGGAGCAGACAGAGAATTTCCCAAGTGAAGCATTGTGTGCATGCTCATAACGTTTCAAACTTGAGATTTATGATTTTTGGATTAGGGGTGTCCAATTTATATTTAGATTTTGGTTTGGGCTGTTCCCACCAACTAGTCGGTAGGCCTGAAAAAGGCTTAAAGTCTGAATTCCCCATGCTTGTTAGGAATATACACCATTTTGTTATTAGTTAAGTAAAAAAAAAAAATCAATCTTTAAATTGTGAAAGCTTGGGTTTTACATGTCCTAAAAGGGATTTAGTTGCATTATTATCCAAGAAAAGTGGATTGGGTCAAACTAGGAAAACAGTATCTTTGAGAACTCTGTAATGGAGATGCTTTATGCAATTCATATTTGCCACTGAATTCATAACTCTAAGTATACTAGTTGGCCTAGAGTGGGTATTTAATAAACACTTACTGAATGAGTCAGTTTCTTGATGAATGAATGAGCCTTCACAGTTACTAATCTCTACACAATGGCCGTTATAATAATGAGGGCTGTGCGAGGCTGGATGAATTCTTAGGAAGGCAATACATACTCAGGGGTTGAAGGGATTCAGATGTTTGTGTAGGATTTGGGGGCAGTCATAATGATATCAGCATGGGCCTGTGTCTTCCAAATGCCTGCCAAACCCCAAGAGTGTTCACTCTCAAAATATACAGTTTGTGTCTCCACTGTTTGAAACTCGCTGAATTTTAATCACTTTTATTGAAATAACATTTCTGCTGGAAGTTGCTTTCATAATTTTATGGAGATGTCTAGATAAGTTTAGCTTTATTTCTATCCTACTAAGTCTCTGTTTCTAATTGGTGGCACATCTCGCTAGGCCTCCTGGAGACTAGGGCCGTAGAGGCTGCAGAAGCCACCTGGACCCTGGAAACAAGGAGGCTGGTCCAGGTTGCCCTTCCATACCGGTGTTTCCTGTGATGATCCCCTTGCTCTTTTCTCTAAAGGATTATATTTTTTTTCTCACCATGGAAACAGGACACCCAACCGAAACAACGTAAAAGAACATAAAACAACATAAAACAATGTAAAAGAACGTAAAACAATGCAAAAGAAGACGAATTAATTTGGGTTCATGGGTTCAGTCACAGAGGCTGGAATAGTGGATGCATGCAGACAAGGCTTGCTCATCTTGGACAGGCTAGTTCCTGATAGACTGGGGGAGTGGAAGCATAGCTGGAAGAAACCTCAAAGTAGCTCACCCTACCTCTTCCCAGTGATTCACCTTTGCAAGCCACGCCTCCTGTTGCAAAGGCTCTACCACCTCCCCCAGATAGCACCACTAACTGGGAACCAGGTGTTCGAACCCCAGTCTGTGAAGGGCCTTATACATTCAAACCATAACAAACAGCCTTTACATATGTTATTTCTGCCCCGAAACTCACAATATTATAGGATAAAGATCTCTTTGAGGCTCGCTTCTTGGCTAACCTAAGAGCTATCCTGGTGTAAGACTCTTGTTTTTTCACAGTACCCTGTACCTGCGACTGCACTCAGCCTTGAATTCAAAACATCCTGCGCTATTCTCATGGGGAGAAAGGTGGGAAAATAGTTCCCCGATTTTCATGGATGATACTTCTAGCCCCGCTGCTGTGTGGAGGCTGAGGAGGACTGCGCCGCTAATGGGTCATGGTATTTAGGGCGAATAACTGTTTTCCCATCCGCCGTGGAAGCCCATCCCCAGAAACATGAAGAACTCCATGAAATGTGTGAGGTGGAAGGATCAGGGACAGGCATTTTTGGGCTTCATTCCTGTTGTCTGCATATTGAGCCTGGTTCCTCCCTCCCCTCCCGCTGCTGTTTTACCCATCTTTTCTCATTACTGGCTTTCATAAACCCCCTGCCTCTCACCATTTCGGATTCCCACAGCTGTTCTCAGGAAGAGTCACCGAACCATCTGTAAGGCGTTCTGCCTTTCCTCGCGGTGACTAATGGGCAACACCTGTCCCGTGCATTCCCTCTTGCACTCTTACGATTGGATTTATCACTGTCGTAGTTTAACCATAACTAGAAAAATGTAGCTCTCTAAAGCCCCTATAATGTTGAGGCTCCTAATGTGGTTTAAGTTATTCCTTGCGTCATAAATAACGTAGACGGCGCTATTATGGACCGATACCCTGAAAAGAAAGGGCCCGGAGATCATAAATAATACAATAGGGACTTAAGGGGACTCAGGAGAATACTGGAGAAGGGTGGGGTCCTCATGTGCCGTGAGGAAAGGGGTGGCTGCGAGAAAGGCTTGGAATGTCAGGGTACAACCCGAAAGAGAAATAGCTATCCTGTCTGTGAATCCCTCTCACATCGACCCACCCCATCGTGCACTCAAGGGTTGCACTCTGGTAGAGACTGAGGTCAGCGGGGGTGTCTTCCACTGTGAGCTTTTCCTATCCTGCATACCCCCGTTATTACCAGAAAATGGAGGAAGATAGAAACGAGTCCGCATTGTGAAGGATCCTTTTCCTCACAAGGACCAAAAGTCACCCTTTGTGACTACCGACTTTCCCATCTGTCCTACCCCACGTCAGTCAGTCATCCTGCCTTTACTGGATTAGGTCTATCGGATTATACTGTAAAGATGAAGAAAATGCTGCCCTTCCAACAAAGCAATTTCTCCCTTAACTCAAAGGCTTCTTATTCCCTTTGCTTTGAGGGCAGGAGAAAGAGAGTGCTCGCTCGTGTGCGGTGCCCTTTATTTGGACTTTTATCTTAACCCGGAATATCCGGGCTTCTGTTTTCCTCCTTCTCATGTAACTCTTCATTGATTTTCTTTAAATCAAACAAGCTACCATCAGAGATTCTTACAAAAGAAAGTCAGCCATGAAGGAGCCCTGAGCTTGAAATAGAAGCTGGTCCAATTCCAGTCTCTCTAAGAGGTGGGAAAGTGGTCAGAAGCTCACCTTGGTGCATGCTAACAGGACCCAGGCAGCAGCCAGCGTTGTCACATAGCCATGGGGGAGTGGGAGCCTCATGGCTGACAAATCCCATCAGCATTTCCTAGTGAGGGGCCTAGTCTGCTCAAAAAAGGTCTTTCATTCTTCACTTTAAAAACAAAACACAACAAAAACAACAGCAACCAAACCTCCACATCTGATTTATGGATTCATCACTGTTGGCGTCATGGGTGTGGGGTGTCTGTGTTGGGCCTCATATTCATGAGCAGCTGAGCCCCAAGTGCCTGCTCGTTTACTTTGGGGATTCAATTCCTCGCCTTTGGCTGGAGTTAGAGGCTTGGGTCAACTGTAAGCCATTAGCATGACTTCCAGGATGTACCCACAGGATCGCTGACCTTCATCTACCATCCCTCCAAATCTCATTATAAGGATACTGCATTATTAACAAAAATTGAATTGTTTGATTTGTGCACACTCATAAATTTCAAAAGTTCTTGTAGGAATTTTTAAAAAGAAGAAATGGATGAAGAATGACTCACATTTATGCACCATCCTGAAAAATTGTGCTGGCCCCATCTATTTATTAGTATAATTAGAGCTGGATCAGTGGGATGGATTATAGGGTTTCTCAGGCCAGCGGAGAGTTTGAGCTCCAGATTTCCTTGCTCTTTCAGGTTTGTCTTTTCTACTCTTCTTTCTTCCGTTTGAATTTATTCAGGTCATCATATCTAACTTATACAGGTTAGTGTCCTGGACGTGATACCTTGGTTGGTAAAAGCCAGAATGTTGGGAAATAACAGAATGTTTCAGTAGAAAGGTGACTTAGAATTAATAAGGTGGTATAGACGTGTAGCTAAGCACCTGGGGTCAGGGGTCAGGATGCCTGGATTTAAACTGTGACTTCGTAGAGTGGTAACTGTGGATGAGTTCACCTTTTATTCCGTCACTCATTCCCATCCTTCATTGAGCCATTCACTTGCTAATCATCCACATGAAGCTCTGATTTCAGTTTCCATGTATATAGTAAGACTGTGAGCATAATATCTTCTGCTGTGTAAGGGTATATGTGCACATGCAGGCATGTACGTTGTTTGTACATTCATGCATTTGTGTGTACATATACACATGCATATGGAGGCCAGATGACAAGCTCAGCTATTCTTTTGGGGATGAGGTCCTCCTTGTTTTACCTTGTGAGATAGGTCTGTATGTAGGGGTGTTTCGATAATTAAACAGAATCGTGTATATAAAGTGTTACTATATCAAACATCTAATAAAAGTTGTAAATAATAACATTACCGTTAACATTTAGTCAAACTGCTGCTTCAGTGGATGAGAGGGAATTGGCACTGTGAGAAGTCTGATGGTTTTTCTTCAGGATCTCAGAAATATAGGCAAGCCTTTCTTGAATTGAATATTATCTATTGTGTCATTTTGGGAAATCCTGTCTCACTCATCTCTTCCTTGGATACCTGCTTGTTTCTTCCTTTCACCGAGATAGAGTGTAGGTAGAAAAGCTTGCCCCAGTTCAGATCCACAGAGTCCAGGCTGACCTGATGTACAACTGCAAAACAAAGGAGCCTCTCCCGAGAAGTCCCTATCCACTGAGCACTTGTTTCTTCAGTCAGATAACTCTGTCACAGGGAAACACATTGGCTTCACCAATCTTCAGTGAGGTTGGTAAAGGGATTCGGAAGAGCCAGGGAGGGAGGCAGGTTAGTAGAAAGCTGCCAGCTGCAGATCATGAGTCTGTGGTTTTGGGGTCATAAAGCATGTGGATGTCTCCATACCAGGATAAAGAATATGGCTTCCAGGCAAGATCTCTAGCCCTGTTTTATTCCCCTTGGCCATCGAATAAAAACATGGTTTTGCATTGATACTGTATTTGATTAGGTCTAGAACATACTCAGAGAGGGAAGATGGTGGACATGAAGATAATGATTAAGTTCTAGAAGTTTCTATTAATGAAAACATTTATTGCTGGGTGGATATGGGTTGTTTAGCTAATATATGTGTAGATGTGCCAGTTCTGAAGACACACCATATATGTATAATGATATGAATGCCGTTTATAACTTCTATTGGGTGTTTATTGTGCAGTCAGTAACATAATAAACATGTGTTAGTGATTTGAGGGTATATGGGTCAGCAACATAACCCATATCCATCTAGTTATAAATAATCACATTGAAAAAACTAAAAACAAAAAACTAGGCTGGAGAGGAGGTTCATCGGTTAAATGTGCACACTGCTCTTGCAGAGGACTTGAATTAGTTTCTTAAAACCTATGTTGGGTGGCTTACAACCATCTGTAATTTCAGCTCCATGGACTCTAGTGCCCTCTTCAGGTTTCAGTGGGCAGCTGCATTCATGATTGCACATTCTCATACATAGTTGCACAAACATGCATAAAATAAATAATATTTGAAAATATTCTAGAGCATACATGGTATGAATTCGTTTTAAAGGAGAATGAAAAAACAAAGTAGAAAATTGGGGAGCAATCCTAAAGGCTGTAAAATAAAATGGTTTCTGAATGAGCATGTGTAGTGCACACACACACACACACACACACTCATGTTGATTCTCATCACTTGCAGTAGCTCTGGTCTATGAAGTTCCTCCAAGCATTGAGTTAGTGCACACTGAACCATTGCTCCTAAGGGAAATACAGGGTTACAGACCTGCCAGCCTCTGGTCACAGTATTTTTTCAACCTATCAATACAAAGCCTTGTTTTATGTGTTTCTGTTTAAAAACACCTTATTTAATATATATTGTTGGTTCATGAACACTGCACTCAAAGGGAGCAGTGCTATAACTCATGGCTGAAGAAGGCTTATCTAGCACACTTATTTTCTCTGTTAGGCACATCACAGTACCTTATTGTACGCAGGTCATTGGAAGCTACAAAATCACTAAGAAACAGCACACACAAAAAGTAGCAAGAAGCCTGCAAACAGATGTCCATTTACAGCACAAGAGCTGAAAGGAAAGCAGCGCCTTGATCCCAGTCGGCTCAAGTAGCACACATATGTTTTTATAGGACAAGCCTATAGATGCGGAGACATCCCAGGTCTGAAGACATTAGACACTGGGACAGGGAGTCTATGGACATGATGGTGAGTATCCATCCTGGAGCTGAAGAAGAGCTCAGAGGCAGGTGGAGGCTCAGGGAGTTAAGGTTATGGGAGCAAGGAGCCAGTGGCCTCAGAAGACCACTTACTCTGTGTTCTGGTTCCCAATTCCATTTTTGAAGAGTGGGGCTCTAAAATATAAAGCAGCATTAATATATTAAAATGTATATGTGTGTGTGCACACACATGTGTGTTCATGTATGTGCAGGTGCATGTGTTTGTATACATTTACATGTATGTGTGTAGATGAGAGGGCACCCATGGGTGCTGTTTCTCAGATGACTTCTATCTGTTCTTCTTTAGAGAGCTGCCTCTCCTTGGCCTGCGATTCACTCAGCAAGTTAGGCTGACTGGGCTCTGAGCCCCAGCTCTGTATCTCCCCAAATGTTGGGATTACAAGCAAGCATGAGCTACTACTATACCTAACTTTTTGAATGTGGACCCTGGGACCCAGAAGTAGGACCTTGTACTTACAAAACCAGCACTTTACTTGCTGAGCTCTCTCTCTCTCTCCAGCTTCTTTATTCTTAAACTATTTATTTTAAACAAACAAGCAAATATATGTTAAGCTATATATGTAAGTATGTATATACCCACTGCACTATATAAATACATGTACATGCACAGTCATACATAGAGTGAACTTTTAAGTCTTAGTGGGGACAAGGATGGACACTTGACAGCTGCTGCACAGTGTTAGCCATTGACTTTGGGTATAATTATGTGCCTTTAAAAGTATAATACATTATGACACTCACTTAGGACCTTTCAATGGTTTTCCATTAAATTTTGCCTTTTCTGCTCAAAACTCTCTAATCTGGTTTACTGATTTGTTGATGGTGAGGGCACCGGTCAAAGAATCCCAGGCTAACTTCTGAATATTCCAATTGTATTTTCTTTATTATAAGGGGCACACTCATGAAACAGGAACAAGAAGTCCAACCTGCTATGTAGGGTGGAAACAAGAGAGAGAGAGAGAGAGAGAGAGAGAGCGCCCACAAGGTAGGCCAGTGGTTTTCTCTGGGTACCCAAAAGGTCACGCCCTAACATGGTCCAACCTCTTAAAGGTTATTGGCTGACAGAGGTTCCCCATCACTGCTCTATTTGTATATTTTTTGTTGTTTAAATCTTTTTAGGCCGTGTGAAGCACAGCACAGGCACAGAGACATCTTGTCATCAAATGCTTCTTGGGTGCTTCTCAGACAATGAATGAGGGGTTTTGTGGCTCCAGATTCAAGGTCCCCATTCCAGTGGCCTTTGGGTTTCTTCCAGAGGTTGTCTACACATCTTGAAAAAATGGTTCTGAGTCATGCATAGTTTCTGAAACCCAGGTCTCAACATTCCCCACCACAGATTCCCCCCTGCTTTGATTAAATGGATACAAAATGTTGTCTTTCTCTCAAGTTTTCTAATGGATGCGACTCAACACACTCTTTAGAATTATGCCCAGGCCAGTAAACCTCCAGGCCCCGTTTTGGATTTTTATGCTATGTAGATGGTTATCATGGTCCCCTAGGTTGTTATTTAGTCAAATTATGTGCATTTTATCGCCTGTGTCTTTCCTCATATTTCACTCCCTTTGATTTGTTTTTCTTTTCTCTTCAAAATTCCCAGTGAGGCATCGCATTACCCCTAATTGCCTGCAGCATTCCTAGTCTGGTCTCAGTGCTGACGCAGAGAGACCGACTCTTGCAGCCATGGCTGGGGATGCCCCGTGTGCCTGGCTGAAGATATTACCGGCACTGGGAACTCCTCAAGAAGAGGAGAGGCTTCCCTTCTCCTCCGCTCTTCCTGCCCAGCCCACCACTCTGTAGCGTTCTCCATTCCTGCCATCCAGGAATCCCATTCCCATTCAGTTCCACCATTAAGCATATTCGTCCCCAGACAGAACGTCTGCATTTTCCCACCGGTGCCTCATTGTGTGGGTTTTGACGCCTCACTAAGAACCACACCCTGCGTGGTATTGTGTGCCAGTCTGCACAGCTGTTAGGCACACCTCCCTGTGCAGTGCCATCTGCAACAGCCATTATCATGAGAATAGCAATAAGATCTCCCCCCACCCCCGCTCTTCCTTGATTCTTAATAAAGTTGGTAGAGTAGCGCTGAATGTCAGGGCAGACACCACACTCCAACCTCTTCCACCCCGCGACTTCACGGTTCAGTTTCCTCTCGTGGCTGGGCTTGGTTTCGCTGTATTCTGTCACTATCTAGGGCTCTTCCAAGGCCACTTCCCAACCCAGCGGAAACTTTCAGCCCCAGCTGGTCGCTTCCTTCCTGTCCAGTCTCATCTCAGAGGTAAGGTACATGCCCTCGCCCTGCAAAGGGGCGTGTTCCCGGTGGACTAGATGAACAGTTGGATGGATGGATGAATGCAATGCTCAGGCGCTGGCCTGTTCACTGTCCTTGAGGTTAGTGAGGTACATTGTGGCAAGCCAAGTAGACGGTTCCTTCCTGTTGGTCTAAATGTAACCCCCACTGTTCTGTGGGCAATTTGGCCTTCTTCCACATATGCTGCTGTTCAGGGCAATCCAGGCTGCTCTTCCAGTAGAGCCCTTAACTGTTTTCTGAACAGAACCTTGCATTTCTTCCTTTAACTCATTCCTTGCATTTACCCGCTGCACGGGAAGTCCAAGATTGTACGAGCATATGGCATTTGGTGCCAGTCTTTAGAGCTCCAGACTTTCCCCAGGACTCTTTCATGTGTCAGTTTGTTACTGGGTAGTGTTCCCTAGTATATATGAACCACATTGATAAAAGTTGCTATCGCTCCATTACATTACTTTATATCTCTTTTTGAATGCCTCAAAAATATTTTATAATAACATAATTAAGATCTGTATTAATTCATAACACAATAAAGAGATGTGAGCATTACAGGAAAGTGCCACAGAAGCCGTATGGTTTATGTGGCTCCAGATAAGGGAGGAAGCAGGAGTTTGCTGGTGGTATGACCAGGGATGTGGGAAGGGAGTTACGCTACACTCAGGAATGTTCTTAGGCTGGGCCTTGGAGGGTGAGCCGAGTTCAGCAGGCTGTCAAAGCACCGAGGATGCTAAAGAGCACAGCCAGATAAAAGCCCAAAGAACACGTGCAAAGTGGTAAATGACCTAATAGGATGGAGGGGCTGGATCTGAGAGATTAGAGCTAGGGATGATTTAGAACGGCAAATGTGGAAGAGATTACAGATAATATGCTTACTGAACAAGGGCACTTGAATTTTATTTATGATCCAGGGTATGTTTTCAAAAGGCGAGCTAGGCAACAACGCGAGAGTGGAGTGAGCTAGAAGTAGGAATGGCTGGGCTGTGGTGTGTGCAGACGGAGATGCTGGGAAACCTTATTGAGCTGAGGGAAAATGATGAGGAACAGCATGAAGGAGGGAGGGAAGATAGATTTACGCGAAGGATGAAGCCGTTAAGGTCTACACAACTACTTGGTGAACAATGGAGTAGGTGGAGCTGGGCAAGGACCTTGAGTGTGAGCAGGGATCTAACCTTGCTTTATGTGATATTGAGGAACTATCTTTGGTTGTTTGGAAGGGATGGTGTAAAGTTCAGGGTTAGGAAAACCAATCTAAGGTTATTGCTAAGTGAAGCAGAGAGCAGAAGTATTTGCTTTCAGGTGACATGACATAAGCTCCTTATTTTTGTAGCTTTGACTTACCCAACAAAATGGTCAATGTCTACATTTTTAAAATACTTTTTCTGGGTACTAATTTAAGGTGTGTCTTCCACTATTTCCGTTTCACTGATGGGGAATTCCCTATGAAATTTTAAAATTTTGGATTTTAAATGTTTTCAAGTAGATTTCAGAGCAATGATTCACAGTGGTTCCTACAAGTTCCTTGATAAAATATGCTACAGATCATTCTGTGAGAGATTGAAGTTAGCTGCATGTTTGGAGTCCTAAGCAGTTGTGTATGGTACTAATGGTATTGAATAAGATAGGAAAATATTGTGGGGAAATATTGTGTGCACACACATCTGATGGTGTATGAACAAGATTTTCTTCAGCAGCGTTACATTTGAAATGCTTATTGGTCATCTGAGTGGAGATGTTAAGTTGTATGGACACACATACACACCGCATATCCATATCTGTTTGGTATTGGGACATAGATTAGGGAATTGGCAGCAACACTGATATTTGTTATGGCTAAATTAGTCAGGGCATGCTAGGCTATGCTACAGAAACAAAACAACCTTGAAAACTGCAAAGACTTAGCATAGGAAGTTCGTTTCTTCCTTGCTGAGGCTGATTGCATTGTTCCTGGATAAGCAGCTCTCCTCTGCTCCAAGACCTGTCTGCTTCCAACCGAACCAGGGTCCACCCACTTATGTGGCTTATGCTTCCTTGTTAAATTAGCATGTCCATTTGCTTTCCATTAATCCTTCTACTTTCCCCCTAATTTTTTTAAAAAAAAAGATTAATGAAATTTTTAAAATTCAATTTTAGAATTTATTGAACATTAATAATGTGAAAACATAGCCCTTGTTTTTTATACAACTTCGTCCTTCAGCAGTAAGAGGAAGGGAAGACCTGCCTGTTAATAGTAGGGAAGCGTAGACTCTGGCTAATTACATATATGGAGGATTTTGGTCTGTTTTGTTTTTACATAAATGATAATTTCGGGGTATTTGTTATCTTGCCTAAGGAATGACTGAGAGTGCTGGGTAATTTCCTTAATTTAGCTTTGATGTTGGGGAAGCCCAAACATATCATGCTATTATCTAGATGGCTGAAGTTCCATTGCCTTGATATTTTAAGAAAATTGGCCTTGCGTACAGGAAATAGTCTCATCAGTGATATCCACAACAGAGGACATGCAGTCCTGGGGGTGGGGGCTGGAAATAAGCCAGAGGCTCCCTAAGAGAACCTTCCTAATGGCCCTGGCAGCTAACCTTGGGTTTAGTATTCTGCTGAGAGACAGCAAAGGTGCCACACATGGTCCCTGGAAACGGCTTAAAACTAAGTGCTATTAAGCCTTCTTTTGTTCTCTATATAAAAGAGATATTTATACTACACATCATAAACAGGAGTTAGAGGAACTCTGGAGCTCTTCTGTGGGTTTTGTTCTCTCGTCTGCTTGCTTTTCCCTGTTTGGTGATAGAACAATTTATGAATCTGACAGATCTTCCCGTAGACAATGGCAAGTGTAGCAGAGTGCCCAGCTGAGTAACTCCAGGCCACTAAAGTTTACTAGACTGTGGAGCAATGGCAGCGGTATGGATGCCATAATCAAAGGACATGTTTGATTTGGGCTCCCCCATCTCTCTTCCCACCCATTTTCCTCCTGTTTCCTTACCTCCCTCCCTTTTTCTTACCTGTACCAAAAAGAAAAAACAAAACAAAACAAAAAATATCTAAAGAGAAATTGAAATTGAGTAGATTGGCCGGGGTAGACTCCCATTTTCCATATATACTTAAGAAAGTGGAGATCTGTGCCAAAAGAGTAAATAAAAATAAGAAATAGGGCCATAAACACATTGTGACTAAATTTTTGGTTTAAATCCTGATCCCTATAGCCTAAGAGGCCAGGAGAGAAGATAATTGCAACTGCTCCATTGTTAGACCTTTCTGAGTCGTCAGGCCACCAGCGAGGGCTCAAGACTGACTCCAATGCTCATGGGTGAGGGCTGACCGTAAGACAGAGGTCTAGAAACCCAGGTTGCAAGAAACCACTCTGCAGTTTAAAAACCATGGGGTCCACAAGAAAAGCTCTGGGCAAAGGCTAGGCTCTTAGAGTCAATCTCTTGGTGCCAAATGGCAGCCTGGATGCTGACTCCTGCCACGTAATTCTTTGGTTTGGGTAATATAGTTTGTAAAGCAGAATTTTAATGCCGGTGACACACAGGGCTTCGCTTCAGCTTGTTGTCTTCTTTTCCTTCTGTACTTACAAATTTTACCTCGTGGCTTGGGAAGGTCTTTGTGTTTGACCCATATGCCCACTCCGTGCTTCTGGTAGGACCATAGGAAGACTCCCAACCAGAACGAATAGAAATCTTAAAGCAGCCTCCTCGTTCTGTCCTTTAAGGAGACAGAATTCAGTAGAATCTGCTAAATGTCGCCATTGTTCTGGAGACACTGGAGACATTAATGTATTACGAGAAAACGGCTCGGCTGACACCCAGCTCAAGAGACCTTCAGCGTTTTTCAAGACAGTGAAAGAAAAAGATCTCTCAAATATCAAGAAACATACTTTATAACCAGAATAGTCGGTGATGAATGGGGTAATAATATTCCGCCCTGCCTATAAAGAAAAGTGGTATGGGCATTATTGCTTTTTTGGACACTGGAGTAACTGTATCACTCATTTCTGAGAGGTTGTCAAAAAAATTGAAGGGTTTAAATATATGACCTTTTACAGGAATTACTTCAACAATAGCTTATTCTATCAAGTCTGCCCAAGTGTGGCTCCAACAGTGGGTTTCCTATTGCAAGATGCAAATGATGGGCTAATTGCAAGATTTAATCCAATCTCTTTGGGGCAGCTCTTGAAAAATTGGGTTCGTGCTACACTCTTTATGGGTCAATACCAACTATCCTGACACCGAAGAGAAATAATGGTAGGGAACTCAAAGGGGGGAGAAATGGCAATATTTGGAATGCAGAAGCTGTCAAAAATATGGACTGGTCTGGAAGCAACTGGGTTTTGCTTCGTGAATGAAGATTAGGTAATGAGATGAGGCAGAACACCAACAAAGACGCCAGGAATCAGAGCGCGGTGTTGATGTCTCATGTGCACAGCGATGGAAAAGGAGGGGCTGGTCTCTTCTCTGGTTGGTTTCTCCAATGCAGGATGCAATGCTCATCAACCTGGGTTGATCATGTCCATGGTCTAGTCTGAAGGAAAACATTTCAGAAATACCTAGACAAGGCAGAAGACAACGTCTGGTGAAAGAGATAATTGAAAGGCTCACTTCTAGCCTGTCAGCGTGGCTTGCTAAATAATTACCTCAGAAGCCCTGAGTAAACTCAACCCATAGATGAGTCGTTCGGATTAAATGGTGTCACCTGCAGCCATTGACAGCTCCCTGGATCTTCTCTGTCAAGTGCCATATGTGCACATCCGAGGCATATCCAAAGGCTACTTGCAAGCATCTTTGGATAATGAGCGCAAATTAATAACTACTTTTGTACGTCACTAGAGATCATGCCGTTTTAATGCTATGCCCTTTGGGTGAATGAATGGGACAAAGATCTTTCAGACCCTAATGAATCGTGTCTTACAAGGATTAATTTGCCCAAGTTTTTTTGCTTGGTTGACATCACACGCGAAGTGGCTTGATTCATTGGGTATGTGGTGGGGGATGCCTCTAAGAGAAAGAGGAGTTTGATCTCGTTGGCGTCTCCACAGGGCTGCTGTTCATGAAGTCACTGTGTGGAGCTTTGCTAACTCTATCCTCATTTGTATAGACTGTCATCTGTGTGAATGGTGTCCCCAGAGCTGTCTGTACACAGCGAAAACAACTGTTTACAAGGACCCCGCCAGCATCCCACGACTGCCCATCATTTCTTCTTGAGTGACAGCATACTACATTAATAGTAACCAGGGTGCTTCATTGGGTTAGCAAGAGCGTGGTTGTCAGCAAGGGCCTGTGGTCATTTACATTAGAAATT
Source organism: Ellobius talpinus (assembly GCA_001685095.1). Taxonomy (NCBI): domain Eukaryota; kingdom Metazoa; phylum Chordata; class Mammalia; order Rodentia; family Cricetidae; genus Ellobius; species Ellobius talpinus. Next base: position 46,372 of record LOJH01007162.1, read on the forward strand.
CAGTGGCATTTGGCTGTCATGTATGGTAATTGTATGTAATATCATTGCAAATAATTAGGAATTGATGTTTTAAGATACTAGGCTTTTGTAAATTTGGAAATGGTTGTTATATAAAACATGTTCCTGTCCTTTGACCAATGACTGCTTTGTAGGACTGTAATAGAAATGTCTTTATAAAGGTCCAACTATATGCATTTCCGTGTTGTCTTTTGTGGTTTGTAATGGCAAGGGGAGTGCTGTGGTTTGGATATGAAAGGTTCTCCCAAAGGTCCTTGTGTTTGAATGTGGTCCCCAACTGTGGTGCCACCTGGGAAGGTTGTGGACCCTTCAGGAGGTGCCATCTCTCTGGATGAAGTATGTCACCGAGGTGGGTCTCATGTTTTATAGATCAGTCCCACGACCTGTTCACTCTCTACTTCTTGATTGCAAATGTAACATGACCAGTTTCCTGCTCCTCACCCTGACCCCAATTCTACTCCAGCCACCATGCCTTCTTATACTGCTGCCAAGTCTTCCTTGTGTGATGAGCTGTCTTGACTGAGCTAGAAGCTAAAGAAACCTCCCCTCCTTACATGGCTTTTGTCAGGTGTTTTGACACAACAAAAGAAAATGAACCGAGACAGACAGTGAGATGTGTAGACATGGTCCAGGGTGGGAATTTGATCAGATCAGCTGTGGCATGTGAAATGAAAAGCATTGGTTAGCAGAGGAACAGTCTTACTGGCTGGTGAGTGACATTAGCAAGCGGATGTGGCAGTCCTTCTAGTTTATAAGAACTGATCTAAGAAACATCGGGGGGGAGTGAGCTGTAGCATGGCCCTTAGGGTATGATCCCAGGTTACATAAAAGTCTAATAAATAAAAATATCACACACATGCACACACACACGCACACACACACAGGAGCAAGAGTATGAATAGACTATATGTCATTTCCTGTATGGATGTCCGGAGGATGAATGCTCTCTTTCCTTCTGTCATATATTTCTGTGGTTTGAAAAAACACATATTTGAAAATGATAAAAATGAATTAAAAATTGTAATCAGAAAGAAGTCAACTTTCCCACTTTCTCTTTGAACGTGAGTAGGTTTTACTTGGTCATGTTTATAACCAGTCATGGATTCTAATGTCAGTGTGCATCTCCCGGCTGGGGAGGTGAACTCACACAGTGCCAAGAGCAGCTAGGAGCTAATGCCTGACTCTTAGAAGAAAGGAAGAATTGGTTCTTCCACAATAATGGCCAGTACTATGTTGGAATGCTTATCTGCTCTAGATGCTGGGACCCAGATTTTGACAAAACATGCCTTCCCTGGGGTTCACATTTCATACATATATTTACAAACCAGGTTCACCCTGTGAACTCTGGCCCAACCAAGAAGTCTTTGTAACTTTTGTATATTGCCAAAAGATCAAAATAATGTACTGTGAACTGTGAACTATGTGCCTTACCCCAATAGAGGGCCAGAACCCAGCCAGACCCCTTTGGAATGCGGGTGATAGTGGAGGAGCTCTTACTCAGCACTTTGGGGAATCTAATGGGAGCTATGGAGACAGTCATCAATCTACTTATTCAACATCTTCAAATACCATTTTGCCCATAGTTCAGGAGCTGTCAGTCCTGTTAGAGACACTCCATTAAGGTGCTATTTTTTGCAGGTTTTCATAATGGGTAAGTGGGTTCAATGTGATGGAAACGGATACATATTAGTAATCAAAGGCACATTCCAGAATAGCTGTAACTTCTTTGAGTTGATCCAAGATTTAAATAATAAAGCATTATTATGGGTTTCTGCATTGGCTATGGGTATTGGTGAAACACACTTCAAAAATGGGGATGTACAGGGGAAAGTTCTGCTCGAAGTTAGTGTCTGGACTATCTGGGCTTTTCTTGGTTGGTTTTTACTTTGTGGATTCTGGGTACTATGCAAATGGGAAGGCTTTCCCTTTGAACTGTGCTGCTGGAAAACTTTGGAACATAATCTATGAACAAGTAAGTAGCAGAGACCAAGTCCCGCCTAGAATTTACCTGTCTCCAGGTCTATCCGGTACATCCTTGGGTTTTCGTTCTTTCTCTCCATTTTCCTACCTTACATTATCTGTGTAATTGTGAAGCAGCCATGAATGTTTATTAAGAATAAGGAGGGAATTCCTTTTAAGGAGAGGTAAATGAATGAGTTTGGGGGCTTGCAACAATGAGTATTTCTTCTTGTACCTGGTGAGGCCTTTGAGTTCAGCTCTGGAGTTTTTGCTGGAGAGTCCAAGGATGCTGAAACAAAGATACCTGACTTCCTGAAGCTGATTGGCCTCAGGAATGCAAGTGGGGGCTGTCTGGGTAGCATCTGTTGTCTTTTCTATTCACATCTCAAATGCAGGAAAGACAAGAGGCCATGCCAACTCTACACCTAAGAAACACTATGGAGTTGCTTTGAGCCTAGGAAAAGAGCATCTTCAGGGGAGTATAGATTTCTGAGATTCAGCCCCTCAAATGCATTTCCCCAAATTGCGAGCTCACTGTCTGCTTTAGTGGCAGTTTGACTCGCATAAGGTGAATATTCTTTTGAAGTTATCTAGTTACTATGTGGTTATTTCCTAAATTATCAGATTGGGAGCTGTTCACATCATCAGCGTGCTGGAAACCCTTTCTTACGTCTTACATTAAAATGTGCAAAGCTGGGGCTGAGGAGATGCTTCGATTGGTAAAGTATTTGCTGTAAAATGAGGAACCTGGAGTTTGGACCCCTAGCTCATCCGTATGAAAGATGTCTGTGGCCATATGTACCTGTAATCCCAGTGTTGGGAAGGTAGAGGGAGGAGGAGCCCTGAGGCTTGTTGTCTAGCTGGATTAGAACCGACAAACTCCAGACTCAGGGAAGCTCCATCTCTTAAGAAAAACAGTCAGTGTCATCATACATACGTATATACACACACAATATGCAAGGCTAGTTATATGGATGCATTGGCCAGATCTATAGCAGTTGGGAAGTCACCGTAGCATGTTCATAATACAGGTTCTTTGCCAGTTATTTTAATTCATCAGCTCCATTGCCTTCCATAAGGAGGAGCATGACTGGGGGCCGGGGAGGTGGGTGGGGAGCTGCTTTCTTGAGTCATTGACTATGGGCCAAGAATCTGGGGCTTGGTGGTTCTTTGTCCTTCCAGTCCCATCTCAGCAGTCCCGAGAGGAAAGTAACAGAATTGTGTTGCTTCATCTTTGAAGTAGTTTGCATTTGTATTTTGCTTATTTTTTGGTAAGCACCCAATGCATGATAAGATGACCTCTGTGATACTACAAATGGGGTCCTGCCCAAGGAAGCTATGGGTAACTTTGCAAAAATGATTTGGGAAACCAAGGGTTACCTAGAGACATGGAATTGTTCCTCCTAGCTCTGGCCACAGTCCTACTTAGTGGTCAGAAGTCCAGGTTAAGGAACATTCATTTTACCTCCTGGGAGCAAGATTTACCCAGCTGCCCAGTAGATAGCCAACCACTTTGGAATGTCAGGGTGTGTGTGTGTGTGTGTGTGTGTGTGTGTGTGTGTGTGTGTGTGTG
>LOJH01007163.1:1246-31383 GCA_001685095.1 Ellobius talpinus
GATGGATGGATGGATGGATGGATGGATGGATGGATGGATGGATGGATGGAGTTAGGTCATGGGGGAAATGTCTTTTTATTTTTCATTTTCCTGTTCAAGAAGGGTCACCAGGTAAAGAAAATGCAGTAAAGATAGCCAGTGTCTCCCTTCCTTGGCTCCACTTCATTCTCCTAGTCTAAGTTAGTGAAAATGTGTGTTACAGTATAGACCAAAGTTGGCAGCGTGGCAACAGCATCTGAGGTGGCATCACCCAGGGTAGAGCTGGCAGCAGAAGCAGGGACTGTAGTTGAGACCCTCACTCTCACAGGCCCACACTCTTGACACCTGCCCCCGGGAATCAGATCTCAGCAGACCTGCAGAGGACCCAGAGCTCTGAGGTGAGAAAGGATTGTGCCTCCTCTTCCTGTGCGGAGGGGGTGACGTCGCCAGAAATGCAGAGAAGCAGATGGAAAACAAAGACAAAGACTAAAAGTTTGTTTCCCACCACCACCACCACCACCGTGAACTGCTGCTGGCTGGGGCAGTGTTTAATGTTATTGATTCTCTTTCTTAAAGGTCGTAAATTTCAGGGGGGAATTATTAAGGTACTTGTTGGCCTGATCTTCTGCAATAATTTATAGCCAGCCCAGGTTTGGGGGATGCTCACCCTTGGGCTGTGGTTATGAAGTCCTCTGTTCCTCATAGTCAACCCCACCCTCCTCTGTGGGCTCTGAAGGTGAGTGCACAGCCTGGCTGCAGCTGTGTATCCACACTGTGGCCACACCTGAGGTGGAGAGCATGCCCTCTTCCGGGAACAAAGCTGTCTTCCCCGCTGGGAAATGAAAGGCCCACTCCCAGCACAAAAGGAGCACACATGTCAAGGTGTTTGAGAGCCTGGTCATCTGCTATGTCACAGCAAAACGAAGGACAAAGCCTGTGAGACCTTCCAGAGTCATTTCAAAGCCACATACAACCTAGTGGTGATGCACACCTATAATACTAGGACTTGACAAACTGAGGCAAGAGATCACAAGGCCAACCAGAGCTACATAAAGAGCTCCAGGATAACCTGGGCTATAGGCAAAGACATTGGTTTTTGTGGGGGAGGGTTGTTTTGTTTTGTTTAATTTTTTTAAAAAAAAAATGCCACGCTGTGGAGTAAGGCCACTTTCAGGCAGGTTGTGAAAAAAGGACAATGACATTGGATCAGCCTGGCTCACAAGGTATTCTTTTACCTGCCACTGTTTAAAACCAATAGGGAGCAGGCTAGACAGGAAGTAAAAGGGAAGCAGAGCTTGGCTACCTTGTACAAAGCTCTGTGTCCCTGGATCATGTCCTAAGGCGGCCCATGGGCAGATGGTGAATTTGCCACCTTTGTTTTAAGAGACTCATTACATTTCTATCTGTGATCTCAGCATTAGATAAGTGATACAGGGTAATTTATTATTTATACGATGTCCTTAGTGATGAGTGTCCAGGATGTTTAACAGCAGGAAGGAGGAAGAAGAGCAAGGACTCGGTCACAATGGCAAAACCTTTCCACTCACCTGAGTCAGGCATTGTCACCCAGCGTCCCCTACCCTCACCTGGGCCTGTCCCAGCTCCAGGGAACCAAGCACAGATACACAAGTACCACACAGCAGAACCTGAGCCCTTGGGACTCAGACAAGGACGGCTGCCCTCCTGCCTACCCCATCACAAGGACTTATTGCGGGTAGCCGAGGCACAGAGACTCAGGTTCAAAGCCACCGGGCACCATGCATGCTGTGGTCTTTGAGTTTGTTGCTGTGTTGTTTATTCTGGGAGGCAGATAAGACTAATTTTACAGCAGTCGAGAATCATGCAAATATAGTTCAGGAAGAGGCATTTAGTTCTTTATTGCTCTTGCACACACACAAATAGGACCTCCAAAGCCAGCCCGGCTGAGCATTTTTAGTGCTATTGCACGATACAGTACATCACAATGTTAATTTCCACATTACTTTATCCCTTCTCCAGATCGTATTTTACAACAGAGAAAACAAACTGCTTGTAATTACACTGCATGCCAGGACAAATTAAGTAAACACGCATTTTTAATGCTTCGGGCTGTTAGGGTACAAAACAAAGGACTTCAGTTAAGGTCAATATTAGAGTTATGCAATTGCCCAGGGATACAAAAGACAAACCCTTGATTGAATGTGGGTAAATGGAAATGGCTCTGCTCAGTGCCACAGAGACAGACTCTCCAAAGTAATGCGCTGGCTGCCGAGGAGGCCGGGACGCGGTTCCTAGTTTATATTCATTTTCTTAGGGATTGATGTGCATGCCAATAATAGAACAATATTAGCAAACTAACAGAAAAATCCATCATGTCATTAGCGGGAACCGGTGTCACCCGCAGTGAGCCTGCTTTCTTCCACACCTGCCTCTCACCTGCCACAAGGTCCACAAGACCACACGTGGCTCCTTTCCTTCCTTACTCCTCACCTGAGAAAAGGGAATTGACCACCTGACAATGCTGAACATGAGGAGGCCGAACAGAGACAGGAGATGCATGTAGTATGGGAGGGCGTGGGGAGAACACGCGTGTGCACACATACAGAGGATGACTTCAGTGTCATTCCTTCCACCTACCGTGGTTTTAGAGGGGGTTTTGTGCCTGACTGGGAGTTGCTTGTCTTGTTTGATTTTGTTGTTTATATTTTTGTTTTTGTGGTTTAGTCGGGCTCTCTCGCTATCCTAGAACTCAGCAAGTTAGGCTATCTGAGTAGGATGCGTCAGGGACACACACACACACACACACACACACACGTCACCACCTCCTCAGCCCTAGGATTACAGAGTATACTACCATACTTTGGATTTTCTTAACATAAAAATTCTTTATTCAACCAAATCCAGCCAGTATTGTATTTTCTATAGTAAACACAAGGATTTTTTTTAAATTACAGTAGAATTAACAAGGCAGTTACTAATAAAGTTACTAAATTGAATTGTATATTTCTCAATTATTTGATAAGTTTGTAATGATAAACAATATTTTCAGCTTCTTAAATGGAGCTAAATTCTACAATAAATAGAATTTTACTGAACAGTGGATTTTATAAAAATAAGTTGAAAACATTGGCATTTCTAGAAATAACAGAAAAGCAATATGAAAATAGGGCCAGAGAACAGTTTATTCACATGGCCCCGAAGTCTGCAGTGCCCCTCCGCTGTCTACTGACCTTTTTCTTTATTACTGTCCCATCCCAGAGTGCAGACAACCACTGTTTAGGAGCTATTGGGAGCCTAAGTTATCTGTGTTCCGTTCTCAGCTAATCCTAGAACATTTTTAAGTGTTTCTTACATCTTAGAGATGAAAATAACTATGGTTGAGCATCACTTGGTGAAGATTATATACTACGGTCATTAAAGCTTGAATTTCAACACAAGTCCATTCAGCTTTAAGTCTACCCATGCCTTTTGCTATTTTGTGGTTGTGTGCCCACCGCCCGTGGAAGACTGCCATATGACATTTTCAGACTTTTTTTTTAAAAAAAAATTTGTCCTGGAGATCCAACTCAGGTCCCCATGCTTGCAAGGCAAGAACTTTGACAACTGAGCCATCTCCTCAGTCCTGGGAGCCACATTTTTAATTGACCCAATGCAACAAGAGGGCACCAGCAAGTGCCTACTGAGACTCAGTGGGGAGAGAAAGAAGGGCAGGGGATGCCTCCATTGCAGAGGGTGGGCTTGGGAAGGCTGGTTGAGAGCAGAGGATTGCAAAGCTGCAAATGACATCCTGGGGACCACAGACGTGCTCGGCAAGATGACACCACTCATAATCCCCATGTGCTCCAAGATCTGAGGGTTAGCTTTCCTCCTCCTGGGCAAGCTAGGACTATTTGATCTCACCTATTTTGTTGGGATTTCCTACATTCAGCCCTCATTATTGCTCATTCTGTAGCCAAAAATTCACCTCCTTGCAACTTAGTTGTAAATACGTTCAAACCTTGTGTCCCCACATCCCATACTCCAATGTGCCTCACGGGTGTGCATTAAGAAATTTCATTCCGACAGTTGGTGTGTGTTTTATGCTAGTGTGCCAGTACTCCACACTCCATTGGGTAAGACACCTTTACACAGGAATACACAGTAAAGGTGGCCCAGGGTGACCATTTGATGACTCCAGGCCTGTAGGAACCTGTCCAGAATCTGTGGACTTAAGGTCCCCTAACTCAGCGTCTGCTTAAGTGTGTGACCTTGGAGATCATGACCACCCCCAATAAACAAGCAATAAATAAGTAATAAAGAAATCATTGTATTACATTCATGTAAAAAGATGTTCATGCTTCTGTATATATGAACTATGCATGACCTTTATTGTCAGAGGAAAGTTGAAAACTCCTTCAGGAATGGAGGAAGAAGGGTACCAGTTGGTGGCATCCTTGATACCCAGTCTTGCACCATCCCCTAGATGCTGTCCTAAAAAAGCCACTAAAATGAGAAAAGCACTGCATACTTGTTGGGAGAGTACGCTTGTTTGTTCTCGGCTGCCCAGAACCGAAATAATCACTCATAAACTATATTATTTGCAATACTGTTTGGCAAATAGTTTAAGCATATTGCTTGCTAGCTTTTATATCCTAAACTAACCCATCTCTATTAATCTATGCATTACCACAAGGTCGTGGCCTACCGGCAAAGGTTCAGTGGGCTCCAACAGAGGCATCTGTCCCCCGCAACAGCTACATGGCTTCTTCTTGACTTTGCCTACTCTCTATATATATCTTTTCCATTCTGGATCTATTCTGTTAAGCCATTGGCCAAAAGTAGCTTTTTTATTCATCAACCTAAAAGCAATACATATACAGAAGTACTTCCCATACCACTCCAACTGTCAGAGAGAGAGAGAGAGAGAGAGAGAACCTATGGCTCACACACCTACTTCCTGATGCTGTATAGAAGGAGGTTTCAAATAACCTCAGAGGGGTATTGTCCTTACCCCTTTGTTTATCATGCTCATAAATTCACCAGAATGCACACCACCATGTTTCCCAACAAACTTCTCAATGCCAGGATTTTTCAGGTGTTCTGTAATCTTGTAATTGGCAGTAAAATTTGCTTTTGGAACCCAATATTCAGTTCTCAGACCTGGTTCCAGCAGTCATGCAGGTGGCTAGATGGCTTACGTTGGTGCCCACAGTCTTCTTCCATCTCAGAGCAAGAATTAAGGTGTCCTGTCTTCTGTGATGAGGACTGAGCTGAGCTGTGCTGAGGCAAGGCTGTGTCAACACAGTGTTACATTTTTATTGTCTCAACAAGATTTTTTATATTTCACTGGAACATGACCTGGATTTTAACCTTGTCTTCTCATGAAGAGCCATCTGATTTCTAATTGGAGCAATGAAGACTTGAACGACAACAATGAAAAAAAATGACTTCATTGGCCATTGCTCAAACCTGTAACCACCAATGAAGAGGCTACTTAAGTGACAGAATTTGGTAATTGTCCACCCTGAAGAGCAGATGCCACAGCAGAATGTGAGGTAGTTTGTCTTACTTTGCTGCAAATTCCCTGGCTGTTCCCAGATCTCCATCATGAGATCAGCAGGAAACAGGAGTCAGTACAAGAAAAGCCAACTATCTCTAAAAGTAGCTGTGATGCAGCAGTAATCCCAGTGGCCATCCCAGCCATGCCAGCAGAGGCCTCCATGATGGCTTCTCACTGTGTGACCAGTGGGAGCCTCTCACAGGCCACCACACTGTGCACATTAGTGTCCTGTGCCCTACCCGATCTCCTAGGACCCAAACAACCATGCAGTCCAATAGGATTTAAGTCTTCTTCAAAAGCAAGGTTGACACTTATGACATATAAATATGTATTAATGTGTTAGCGTGATTTCCTTGAAACAGTGTTCATCTTTGGTTTCTTCAAAAAACATGCTAAACAGAAGGATCCTGTGTAAAAAGGCAGTAAAGGCATGACTGTTTGCATGAGTTCACACCCAGCTCCTCTAGAGAAGGCTAAGTGCTCCCCCACAAGAGCCTCCATCCTGGGTCAGCCAAGAAGATGAACTGAAAACTCCTAATCTCGGTTGCAAGGCCAACAGGAAGTACTGCTTCAATGCCGAGAGCCTGGCCCAGGGGGCAATGCAACCTAATTGCCAACTCTGCCCTCAAAATCCTCTCATCATGCCATTCATCTTGGAGGAGATCATGTGACCACATGTACACGAAATGTTTGTCCTGGGGCAGTCACCGCATAAGGCATTGTGAAGTACAGCCATATCTGAGGCCATCCAAGAGCAGGTGATATGGTCAAGAGATTATAAACCTGGCAAATCACTTGACAATAAAACATCGAAAAGATATTGGGAATGCAGGATGCTCCAAGAGTAGACCCAAAGAGACAGGACAAAGTTAAGGCCAGCCAAGCATCTGGAGATACTTTGTGAAACAAAGATGGAAGTTGTATGTAAGGTACATCTCCTGGCCACACACAAGATGTGGCATGGTGTTTTATTTCATCACACTCTGCTTGTTGCATGACAGTTCGGATGCTGGTCATATTCCACTTCTGCATTGGGAGCCTAAAGCATTAGCATCACTGAAGAAGGGACAGTAAGGTCCCCCCAGACCTGAGCCACCAGAGAGACCTGAGCTACCAGAGCGCATCCATAGAAAGCCCCCCTTTCCAAAGACCCCCTTTCTCCTGGATGCCAGCCCCTTGAGAAGTACTGTATCATTCTGGCATAACTGTTTGCTACATGGGAGTGGAATCACTAAGGAGCCTGGGAAATCTGATGTAGTTTTCCAGCTCAGAACAGAACCAAAAAGATGGCTAAGTGGGTGAAGGTGCTTTACACCAAGCCTGATGACCTGAGGTCAGTCCCCAGAATCAACATGGTAGGAGGAGAGAGTCTACTCCTGAACATGTCATCTGACCTCCAAACATGCACCATGGCTTGCTTCTACATACACACACACACACGTACAAGTACAAATATACACCATGTATATACATACAAAATGTTTTAATTTAATTCATACTAAAATAAACACATGTAGCATCCTAGGCACACAGCTTCAGGGACTACCCTAAACAAGGAACAGTCACCAGACTATCTTGTACTTGGCTGTGCAGTTGAAGGGACACAATCCTTGGGTCCTCATTTGCTGAAGCAAAGCTAATACTGCCACGTAGTGCTTGCCTCTTTGTCCACTGAAGGTCAGAACAAGGCTGGCACAGCACCTGGCCATCACCAACTCTACACCCGACAGAGGCCACTGATGTTGTGCCTGTTGAAACTATGACTAACATGGCTCGTTTTCACTACTCCACACACAGGGTTAGCATGGAGCATGCCCAGATGTGGTCCTCCTTGGACTCTGGCCGGTAGTGTCACCATCTCCTTGTCATTTATTCTTTTTAGAACAAAACCTTGGCATTAACTGTTTCTTCCTTACGTGTAGATGGCTCCTCAAGATCTCAACTGCTCATGCAACGAGTCTTCACACAAATCTTGCTTCCTTTGCTTGCAAAGAGATAAAAATATCAAATCTAAGAGCATATTTTAGAAGTAAAAATCTCATTTAATCTACTATTGGAAAGCTAATAAGTTTTCAAAGTCAAAAGTGTGGCATGGCTGAAATTCCAGCAACTGAACCTATCTCCAGGAAAGAGTCTTCACACACACTCAGCTGACCAAATTCCTGGAATTCTCAGATTTGCTACTGATTTTTGCAACCTGCTGTTAATTTCTATCATGTATTATGTCTCAAAGATACATCACCACTCGAGACCTGACAATAACATACTTTGTTGAGAATAAAAAGCAATCAGTTCAGACAGTGGGGTGGTGAGTGCCTGTATTGCCAGCATCTTGGAGACGGAGGCAGGGTGAGCCAGAGTTCAAGACCAACTTCAACTTGGCAGAAAACTCAAGGAACTGTCTGGACTATGCAAGACCCTGTTTTAATAGAAAAAAAGAATAAGGAAATAAAGAAGGGGCTGGAGAGATGGCTCAGTGGTTAGAGAGCACTGGCTGCTCTTCTAAAGGGCCTGAGTTCTATTCCCAGCACCCATATAGTGGTTCACAATTATCTGTAACTCCTGTCCCACAGAATTCTGCACTCTCATACAGACATACAGGAAAAATACTAATACATGTAAAATAAAAATAAATTTTAAAATATGTATTTTTAAAAGAAAATGAAGAAAAGCAGTAAATTAAAAAATCCAGAGATATTTAGTCTTAAAATGATTGGTGATATTAAAGCATAATTCTTTATAACATTGCTAACTTTCTTTTATGTGTATGTATTTCTGTGTATATAACATGTGTGTGCATGCATTTATGTGTGTTATGTGTCTGTGTGTGTATAAGTGCACACATAACAGGACATGAGTGTTGATGTATGTGGACAACTTGGGGGTCAGGCTTCATCCTCCTCATTCTCTAAAACAGTGTCTGTGGTTCAACACTGGGTAAGCCAGCTGTCTGGCCCACAGACTTCAGGGATTTTCCCGTCTCTGTGTACCATCTGTAGAGCACTAAAATGACAGACGTGTTACCGCACCTAATTTTATGTAGGTTTGGAAGATTCAAACCTGGGTCTTCACATTTGTATGGCTACTGACTCCCACCCTGCCCCCCGAGGTCATTTCTCATTCTCACTGCTAATTTTATGAATGGAAATGTTCCCTTTTATTAAAGCTCTAGATTTACACAGGGAGATGGTTGAGCTCCAATGCCTCATGCAGGGAGGAGCTCGTTCATGCAGGATTTCCTTGCTGTACCCCGTAACTGAGGTGTGTGTCACAGGAAGCACATACGTGCCCACATGGCCCTTATTGCCTACAGACCTCCCAGATAAAGAATTCCATTTTTAAGGACCTAGTTACTAAGTGTGAGAGTGGTAATGTGCAAATTACCCACATAAGCTTTTCTATGCAGCTGCCCCTTCTCTGCCTGGCTCAGTATCTCCCAGCATGCCCTACAAAGTCCCCATCAGAAAGAGGAACTCATTGTTTACAGTCTTCAGATGTTACCTTCAGTAAAAGATACTTCAAAGGGTACATGTGGGACTCTCCCCAGCCCAGAAAACACTGAGGACCGTGGCTGTGATTGATGGACCTCTCCCAGATTTAATAAATACAAGCCACTGCCCAGCTCTCCTAATGGGATCCCAGCTCACGGGTGGCCCGGCTGGGCACAGCCTGAGAATGAGATGGTCTGCAATGACAATCCAGGCCTTCTTTTATTTCTTCCCGAAGCTCCCTTTGCAGAACATCAGATGGTCTGTTAATGTTTCCTCCTTAGATTCCATGATGGTGACTTCATCCTCCTTTGGAGGACGATCCCCATAAAGATCTGCTCCCTTCTTCTCAATATCAAGTTGCCCAAATGGATCTGATGAGCATCTTTAATTAAGTACAGAATGTAAATATATTCGAATGTTACCTTGCCAAGCACGTTAACAGTGGGAAGGCAGATGTTGTCAGTGCCCCCCGGAGAGCAGCCAAGGGCAAGGCCCACTCCTAAGCTCTGCACATCCCAGGCAGAGCAGTAGCCCACAGCCAGCACTTCTCACCGTGCTCACTACAGGGAGCTCGGAAGGAAGGTAACTGGAAGCTCTTGTCTGTGTCTCTGATACGAATGGTTTCAATGTCCCATATTTGCAAGCCCACCACCCTGTAGGACAATCATTTTATCATATCTGGTTCTGTAGGTGCATCTTCACTGAAAGAAAGAAGAAAACATAACTTGGAAAATGAGGTTTGCATCTGTTCTTGTTATAAATCACTTAGTAATGGGGACAGAGAAGGCAATACTACCCTTTGAGGTACTAAGGGTTCACGTTTCCCCCCAATTTGACAAGGGTTTGATGTGTGAGACATCCAGACTCCTCACCAGAAGCCTCACATGTCTGTTTATCCTTGTCACATGGACTTGTCGGTCCAAGTGCACTCTTGAAAGACAAGCACACACCACAGACGAACTCTCCACACCACGTCTGCAGTTTGGATGCTGGGGAAGTACACAGACCAGACATATCTGAAACAGGAGGAGACTCAGGACCACTGCCTGGTGGGCACTGCTTCCTTTTCACAAGGGCAATCAAGGACACTCAGAGTCAGAACCTTTCAGTCTCACGACAGTGTCTTCCAGAACACCATGGGCCAGTGGCAATTCACAGGTTGGATTGCTATTATTCTAACCTTTCATCCCGGTTCTGGGTCACCTGGGTCACTCCTTTCTCTCAGTAACCCTGAGCAACCACATACTCATCCAAATCAACTTAGACATGAGCTGGCTAAGTGCTAGGTCAGGGGTCCTTTGTCTCATGGCAAAGCCAAGATTTGAGCCAAATCTGGCTCCAAAATTAGTTCAAGGACCCACTGTGCCATGGTTGGAGAGCTGCCCTCCTCCTGTGTCCAAACCTCCCATGCGGGGACAATACATGCCTCCAACTCCCGTCAAAACGGGACCCCTTACCTTCTGGAAGCCTGTGCTACCTATCTTCAGAGACTGTCACTCATCTTGGGAAAGACTTCATGGGACATTGTCCCTCTATCAATCTCCCACCACCTCCCTCCCTTGCATGCTAATTTTGTTTTTCTTTTGAACAAGTAATGGGGCATTGTGTTTGACTGCTCAAAATCTAAAATATGATAAGCTAAGACAGTATGCGAAAATTAAAATTCTCCAGCAATGGTTTTAAGGGTTGTGACAATTAACTACACAGTTAATCCTAGTAACACTTACCAAGGAATAGCTTCTTCTTTAGAGGAGAAGTACTCAATAAAGACAGATTTAGAAGAGATGAGGACCATGGAACGAGCAAAGTTCTGAAGATTCATCACAGAGGTAGCATGCTGAGGGCTGCAGAGTGACTGCTGAGCCCAGAAGAGCTTTGTTTAAACAGTCACGTGAGCAGGAAAGGCACACGTGCATCTTTACATGCTGCAGAGGACTCATTGTGCAAACCTAAAATGTAAACACCAAGTTAATAAGCGAGCCATAATTGAGCATGGCTTGAGTTTGTTGTTGGAGAAGGGCATCCCTGTGGTCCACATGGTTGGTGCCTGGGAGGAGATGAGCATGTCCAACTGTGAGCTTGCTCTGTAGTTTCTCGGAAGAATTTCAAGGAAGCACACATTATAAGGTAATAGTTGAAAGGCTGAGCATTAGCCCCAAGGGTCAGTTTTACTTTGACAACTAAACTCAAGTGCAAAGAGAATGCATTATAGACACAATAAGAACAACTTAAGGAAGGGTGGATCCACTTTTGGCTCACACCATCAGAGTGGAAGAGACATGGGACAGTAGCATGAGGCAGCTGGTCACACTATAGTCATAGTCAGGAAGGGAGAGAAATGTACACGTTTTCTTTTTATGCAATCCAGGCCATCAGCCCATGGAACAGCACCGCCTACAGGTAGGAGGGCTCTTCCCAACCCCATCAGCTCAGTCTAGAGACTACCTCACAGACATGCCCAGAGGCCTGTATCCTGGGAGACTCGAGAGTCCATCAAGCTGACAGTCAATATTGGTTGTCACAGAAAGAAATGCACGTCTTGTCTTTAAGGACAAAGGATGCTCTATGAAGATGCAGCTGAAGAAGGGATAGAAAGCAACATCGGATACTTATCCCAAACAGCAGTGAGACTCTACACTGATATAAGGAACTCTTCCAGACAGTGGCCAGGTCACCCCAGTGGTTTACATGGCTTCAGTCAAAGAACAAACAGGATGGGCTGAGGCTCGAGTGGCTCTCCTGTGCATGCTGCTCCTGGTGGCCCGGCACGGGTCAGCCACTCTGAAGCCTCTGGCTTCACCTATGGTTGAGTACTGATGACAATGAGAAGCCTCCTCTTCCAAACCAATTGGGGTGTTTAAAACAAGTTTAGCAAGTATGGGCTCCTCTCTGTCACACAGTACTGCACATGAATGGAGGCCACAAGACATAATCGGTCATTTGTATATGTGAGTATTTTTTATATAATTTGGAGCTTTCTGAAGGCATGGGTTCTGACCTGACCTAACCTTTGGAGGTATAAGAGGTGATATGCAGTTTCTTGTTTTCAAGCTTTGCAGTGTGAAAGGAACACATGGTGTCTTTCCATGTTCACTGTGGTGTCTGCATTACCAAACTCCCCATAGTAATTGGGTGCAGAGAACAGATAGCCAGATGCCTCTTAGTTAAAAGTTCATACCCTCCTCTGCCTCTAATGGGCTTGGGGTTCTGCTCCTTCCCGGCTCACGAAAGCCAGCAGTGTCCAATGTCAAGGCTAATAGAACTCTGGGGTCCTTTCTACATAGGTTCTTCAGAGAGGAAACTCACCATAGACCAAAGGGAGTAGAAGATGAGTACCACAGGATGCTATGTATCAAAGCAGCCACCCTGATTTTAATTGAATCACCAGCCAAAGTCCTAGTCACTTTTTATCAGTCTAGGATGGGCCATTCTTGAGCTTCTGATTTTTTGCCAGCAGTTCACACCTGCATCATACCCACTGGCAGTTCACATGTGCATCATACCTGCCAGCAATTCATACCTGCATCACACCTGCCAGAAGTTCACACCTGCATCATACCTGTCAGCAGTTCAAGCCTATATCACACCTGCCAGCAGTTCATACCTGCATCACACCTGCCACCAGTTCATACCTGCATCAGACCCACAGTAGTTGTTCACATCTGCATCACACCTGCCAGCAGTTCACACCTGCATCACACCTGTCAGCAGTTCACACTTGCCTCCGACCCATAGTAGCAGCTTCATCACCCATCAGCTCATCCCAGCCAGGATCCAGGCATTGGCTCCCATAGCCTGAATGTTGCTGTAACTGTTCTTCCAATGTTAAACTCTTTCCCATGCTTATATCAGGCATTGTTCAAACCAGTCCTGACCCTTTTCCATCCCTTCCTGCTCAGCAGTTTCTGTGTGCAGTCTTGCATCCTAGACCCTTCTCTGAGGACTTGTTCCAACCCCAGGCTGGCCTTCCCAATCTTCTTTCACTGAAACATGACACGGCACATTTTGGTGGATGACACTCATCATAACATCTTCCTCCTCCTCTGCTGGGCTTGTTGAAGAGGAATATAATAAGCACCTATGGCTGAGGAGCTGGTAACGATCCGATACAAAGTGACCTCATAGGAGCATTGTGAGCTTTTCATTTCCAGAAACAGGAAACATTTGTGCTGT
Source organism: Ellobius talpinus (assembly GCA_001685095.1). NCBI lineage: Eukaryota > Metazoa > Chordata > Mammalia > Rodentia > Cricetidae > Ellobius > Ellobius talpinus. The sequence continues at coordinate 14,408 of LOJH01007163.1, forward strand.
AGATTGCCATTTTGTAACGCAGATTCCACTGCTGCTCCAGAAGCCTGTGCATGTACCTTCCAGCATCCTGGGAGGCCTGCGGTGGGGAAGGGAGGTATGGTCTTGACTTAACTTATTTGGTAACATAAGCCACCACCAAGTTCTCACACATGCATTTTCCTGTGGCCTGAGAAGGAGGGAAAAGAGTGGTTTTGACCAGATTGGCTTGGAAACACAGCATCATCAGCACCTTCCTATGGCCCTAGGGGACGGGGGTGATCTTGATCAGATGTGTTTGGTAACATAGACCCTCCCAAGAACTCCCATGTGCACACCATCTTGCAGCCTGGGGAACACTCACTTTGTGCCACACACACCCCTGTCAGCACCCCCAGAGCTGTACCTTTCTGTGCCCTGGGGTTAGTGGGCACCGTAGGGCTGATATGAATCACAGTCAGATAGCTACCCCAACAGAGGCAGTGCCAGAAAGCCCTTTGCCAACTCCACAGGGACCTTCTGACCTGAGACCTTCTGGCATTTGATGGCTAATTCTTCTCATGGAGTTGAAAGTCTTCTCAAACTAAGACTGTAAGTGTCCTCAGTGGAGGAGCACCCCAGTGCTGGCTAACTTTACATCAGTTTGATATGATCTTAAGTCATCTGTGATAAAATGCCCCTACTATATTAGCCTGTAGGCAAGCCTATGGTGATACATTTTCTTATTTAGTGATTGATACCAGAGAGCCTAGCCCACTGTGGATGTTGCTAACCCTGGGCAGGTAATCCTGGGTGCTTAAGACGGCAGGCAGAGCAAGCCAATAAGCAGCACCCCTCCATGGCCTCTGCATCAGTTTCTGTCTCCAGATTCCTGCCTCGACTCCCTAGATGATGAACTAAAGCTATAAGATGAAGCAAACCCTACTATCCCCTAGTTGATATTAGTCATGGTCATTATCGTAGCAATATTCCCTTGCCCCTGGGTAGTAGATCCAACCTCACATCCCTAAAAGTCCATGTGAAGTTTGCTTACTTCAAGAATCAACAGAGCTCAGCGGGAATCCCAAGAGACCCAAGTGGACTTTAGAACTTGAAGCCAGCAGGTGAGGTGACTTAGTGAGTGGGCTACAACCTTAAAACGTCACTAATAGGCCTTTGATTTGAGGGGACAAGTATTATCTGGAGGTGTCCCATGGTAATTGCAACAGCCCTACATTAACACACAACAACCGCACACACAAGTATAGATGTAAGCCTGTATGCCAGCCAATCATTCACATGACCATATGTCCTGTGCAGATGGCCCTGACTATGTGCTCAGGGCTCTTCGTTAGACATAGTTTTCATTGTACACTTGAATGGAGGGGTCTTTCAGTTCCGTGAGAACAGTCAGACGTCACTGAAGCCCCCAGCCCCCCCCCCNGTCATAGTGTCCTGATGATTGTGGGCTTTGTTGAATGTCGCCTTTGGTTAAGGAGAATGGCCTTGAGCTCCTGGTATCCACAAGACAGTAAACAAATGGAAACCACAGCCCACGGCTACCGCGTGTGCCATCGGGAGCCCGCTAGTGCTGCTGCTCTTCCCGCGGGAAGGAACATCTCACTTCCGCTAGTCTCTCCCCAGCCAGAGGAAGAGCAGGTTGCATGTGCACACACTCCTTCCCTCGCAATGAACCCCATCTACCTCTGGAAGGCCATCTCTCATTAATAGAACTATTGTAATTAAGAACTAAAAATGCAAGAAATATAAAATTCAAAAGCCCAGTTGTGGCTACAAGGTAATTACCAGCTTCCTGATTATAACTGTGTCTTACCTATAATCCCTGTTCCCACAGTCATTAGCATCGCTATTATCATCATTGCTGGAGTCTCGAATTAGCAGCAAGCGAATTTCCACCCTGTGAAGGAGCAATTAGCCGGGCTGCCTCCCTTCCCTGTCCACTCGGCCACCAGCGAGCCCAGAAGGAACCTGCATGCCCTAATGTTGCTTGCACAAAGCAGAGAAGGGGTAAGCCTGGGGAGGGGCAACAAGTAGCCCCCACTGCCTATGAGTCTGTGCCTCTGGGGAGCAAGTGGCTCAGGTAAGTAACCAACAAGTTACACTTTTAAAACCTCATATTCCTCTCTGAATTTTTTAATTGCTATTTGTCTGGTTCTCGGTTGTCCGGATGTCCTTTTGTGTCAGAGGTTGGACAAAAGGTTCCCAATGCTAAGGTTTGATCTAGTCCACTGTGCAAAAACCCTATCAGATCTCAGGGGCTCCTGTCATCCTCCTGGGGAACACATAGATACACAGTTGCAGACTGCCCAGGGCACACATTCTCAGACCTGCCTCCCCTCCCAGAGGCTGCAGACTGCCTGGGGCCTGCATTCTCGATTCTTCCCTACCCCCACTTCTCTGGTCAGTGCACCCTGTCCTCTGCAGCTGACGACAATTAAATCTACGGGTGGAAGGAATTCACCCCGCGCCACTCCGCTGTAATTATAACTTTGCTGCGACTTCCAGCTCCGATGGGCTCCATCTTGTCTGCGTCTCGGTGCTGTGGCTTTTATTTACAATCTCAAAGAAATGTCTCAGAGAGGATGGGGTGTACCCGTGCCAGGGGCTGGCAACAGATACACTGCAGGATGTTAGGAGGGACAAATATTGAGAGGCAGAGACGGGAATAATGAACAGTTATGTAAATTTCTTAGAAAACTTTATGGCAACCTTTGCCACAAAAGGGGACATCTGAGGCCAGCACCAAGGAGGGCACAGAGGAAACAGGAGCATCTCTGCCACTCACCCTCTGCAGAGCACTGTTACCAGGGCAGCAAGCCACCACGCCATCGCTGCTGTAACTAAGCACTGGGTGCTGTGTGCCACACAGTGGTACTTCTGCAGCACACTCCCCAGAGACCAGTAATCACAGGAACCCAGGAAACTGACCTGACACCAGACAACAAAGACAGAATCCATCTTAGAGCCCCTCTCTGTCACTATAGCAGTGGCCTGGGGCACGGTACACGTCCAGGACCCACTACTAGAACTGCTGGGGTTCCTACCTGAATGAGGAAGAATGTCCCAAAACAAGAGTCAGCATGGGAACAACCAAGAAGAGAGTCCCAAGAATAAAAACAACATGCAGTTCTTATGCCTCCCGGCAGAAGTATAAATTGGGCCCCAGATTATAGGAGATGCCTGTCCTTCCATTAAATCAATGGTTCTCAACTCCTAATGCAGTTCCTCATGGAGTGGTGATCCCAACCATAAAATTAGTTCTGTTGCTACTTCGTAACTGTAATTTTGCTACTGTGATGAGTCATAATGTAAATATTTGTGTTTTCTGATGGTCTTAAGCGACCCCTATGAAAGGATCAATTGACCCCCCAAAGGGGTGGCAACCCACAAGTTGAGAACCCCTGCATTAGATGCAAGCTACACAGCACTGCTGAGAAAGACCATGAGCAAGACGGTTGGTTGCCACATACTTACACAACAAAGTACCTGGTCAAATAGATTCTGTATGTGTCATCCTGGTGCAAATAACTTGTCATTTCAGCTTTGCAAACAGTATGTTTTTTCCCTAGTCTTTAATATGTACTAAATAGGCTTCATATCCTTTAACACATAAATGAGTGATGTTCTTACAGCAATTACTTGTATACCTTCAGGAAGCGAAATCCTCTGGGGAGTTTCTTCCTGTACATTAAAGTCTGTAGGTTGTTTTTCCATCTATGTGAAAGGTACCTCCGGCTCCTTTCTTAGCCTCTCTGTTATGGAAGGCATAGGGCTGTCCAGGGAAGAGCCCTGTTTGCAAAACATGCCCATTTTAGAAGGCGCCCTGACTCTATAGCCTGCCTATAAGGGGAGCAGGCTCTTATTTACACAGAAAGAGTTTCAGGAGTGCCAGGATAGGAAGAAGCCATTTCTGTTTATTGGATCATGATCCACTGAGACCTGCTCAGAACCCTGTGACGAAGCTGAGATATAGTTCATTGAGGTAGAGTGCTTGCGCTGAGTTCGATTCCCACTACTGTAAGAAACTGGACTGGTGGGGGACCCCAGAACCCCTGCACTAGGACGGTAGAGGCACAGTGATCAAAAGTTCAAGGTCGTACACAGCTACATAAAAAGATCTTTTACAAAGGCAGGATGGGGTTAAAAAAAATGGCCAGACAAAGAGCAGAAGAGTGGGCTTGGGTATGGTGTAGAAAATTCAGAAGAGAAAGGAGAAGGTACCACAAGGCCTAGCCACAGCTCAGATTAGTGGTCAGCCTGGCTAAGCCACCTTCCTGGTGGCCACAGCCTTTACATCTGGAACCCAGGGTTGGGGTTAAACAAAGGAAACAGGGAGACCCACATCACCTTCTCCCAGCACAAAACATTCCCAAACCCCGGGCCAGACAGGTTTGTAGGATGAGAAGACTAGAGATGACTGCTTTGTTTGGGGGCCCAGAACATGAGGCACAGCGAGAGAGAAGGGTAGGAAGGGCCTGTCCAGAGCCCTGGCTGCTCCCAAACAGACCCTGATCAGATCTGAGAATTGATTCATGGGGAAGCAGACCCTGATGGCTCCTGTGCAGCATGGAGGACTTTCCAATGACACAGTGCATTCTTTGGGGAAATGAACGCTAATTGCTGTCTAGACGTTTTATTACTGCAGCGGGGCACTGGTCATCGGCCATCATGTCCCTTCCACAAGGAGTTCTCATCAGGCCTGAATCCTCTGCCGCTGGAATAGGCTATGGTAGATGAGCAGAGTAGGAACCGGGCTGTAGTTGGCGGGCAGCAATGGCCACACAGCTCAGCTGGGCCTGTCTGAGCGTTCATGTCTCTCACCTGTGACACAGAGTCTCCTCTGAAGTCTTGGCCAGGCTCCAACCAGGGTGTGCTTCTTTCCTGTCAGTAAGTTTTTTTCTTCTCATCATGCTACAATGATTTTTTTAAAAAACTCACTTTCAACTTGAGGAGCTCTGCCTGCCAGTCTTGACTGCCATGAGTAGGAAGGATGGGTTGGAAAAGCTTTACGGAGAGTGCATGCAGGCACAGCATCTTTGGGGCACAGATACTCATACCCTATATGCAGATGCCTACATTCCATATGCAGGTGCCCACACCCCTGTGTACAGATGTCTGTACCCCTGTATGCAGATGCCTACACCCCTGTATGCAGCTGTCCACACCCTATATGCAGATACAGGGTATCTATCTGTATATAGATACAGATGCTCACACCCAGTATGCAGATGCCCCTTGCCTTCATCCTCTACACACCCTGGATGTCTGGTTAGCAGACAAATGGAGCAGATCACCAAGACCATGAGAACCGTGCAGTTATCCAATCGCAAGACAAGTAGGGAGAGAGAAAAAAAAACCTATACCAGTTTCTACATGTTTTCTTCCTCTTCCAAAGAGTGGGAAGGCAGCCAGGTGTGGTAGGGCATGCCTTTCGTCCTCCCAGCACTTGGAAGGCAGAGGCAGATGGATCTGTGAGCTTGGGGCCAGCATGGTCTGCAAAGCAATTTCCAGGACAGTTAGGGCTGTTACACAGAGAAACCCTGTCTTAACCAAACCAAAACAGAGTGGGAGGGCAGAGAGGCAGAGGGATCCCAAAGACTTCAACAGAAGAGATAGGGTCTCAGTGCCTACACACAGACCCTCCCCCAATGGTGGCCACCAACACAGACTAATCAGGAGAGGCAACTATCTAGGATATCGAAAACACACAAGTCAAGTGTTCCTTAGATGATGGTGGTACTCCAGGAGAGCAATGAAGGACAGTCTATGGCTGTGGCCAGGCACCCAGCTCCAATCCCCAGAAGGAAGGCTAGTACAGAGAGATCTGCAGTATGAGCAGAATCCTAGCAATACTTCTGGTATCTCACCACACCCTAAGCCCCACTTCAATGGCAACCCAGAGTCTTCATGTGCAGTGCATCTCAGCAGGGATGGCAGGCAGAGGGCTTGGCCAGCCAAATGCTGGTACACTACAGCTCGCTTTTACTGCAAAATCCATAGCTATTTACATTGCTTTTATACCCACATCCTCGGGAACCCTAGTGCTATTATTACAGCAAGGGTCATCACAGCCTCCAAAAGATACCCCCTCCTTCTTGGTTTCCAGGATATCACCAGGAATGATGTTGTCACACTGTGTGTTCTCGGAATGACAGCTGCTGAGTGGGGGCAGCTGTGTGTAGAGTCTTTATAGGCTGTGTCAGAATCAAATATCTCAGACTGGGTGGGAGCAAAGGAAACTTCAGGCCTTCCTAGGAAAGCCAAGCAAGACTCCTCAATACTTCTCTTCCTTCCACTCCCAGCACCTATCCCAGAGCTGGGAGTGAGAATCCTTTTGCAACTTCAACCCTCGTTCTGCTCGTCAAAAGAAAAGTGCAGGTTCTTTGTCTATCGAGCAAAATCTCTGAGTCCAGTTGGACATCTTGCTAATCAGTAGATATCAGTGTCATGTGTGGCCACGAGGGCAGGCCAGGGTCCAGCTGTCCAGGCTCTGCCTGGGGACATTGAGGAAATGCCGTGAGAAAGGCTGTGGACACACATGTTCCTGTCGCTGTGAGGAAGGCCAAGGGGAAAGCCCTTTGGATCTTCAACAGAAGGGCCAGACCTTCAGGTAAGAGGCCTACATGACCAACGGAGGATCCTCCATGGGGTCATGGTCCAAACCTGTGGAAGGCATCATGGCCTTTGTGTTTACATGTGAGGACGTTTCCCGTCTTATGTCTCTATTGACGTATCAGGAGTCCACGTTTTAGGGTATTCTCCAAGTCTTGCACCATCGCCAGCCCATCCTAAGTTGACAATATTTTCCTCACCACAGAACGAAGCCTATGCCCATTAGTCACCATCCCCACCCTTAGGACACCAAGCCACAGTCCATCTCCAGACCCTGGCAATCTGGACACCTCACACACAGCATCATACAGTGTGTGATGTTTTGTTGCTGGTTTATTTTCCTCTGCACAAGGTGCCAGGGTCCCCAGTGTCTCAACATCAGAGAATGTCTCCTCTTTACATGGCCACCCGCTGTTCCACTGTGCACGCACACCGCATTTCATCTGCCCATCTATCAGCTGAGCGACACGTTGGTTGTCTCCAATTTGGGACTCTGATGTACATTCACGCTAGCCGCACGCATGCTTAAGCATTCATGTGGATGTGTGTTTTCCTTTCTCCTGGGCATGCTCCTAGGAGTGGAGTCATGGGATAATTTTTTGTTCAGTATTTTGAGAAATATGTTGAATTCCTTGCCTGTTGAAGTGCAGGGCTTGTGAAAAACATAGTTCTTTCTCACTCGTGTGAACGTGTCTGTTTGTGTGTGTCTATGTCTTTGTGTGTGATTATCTGGAAAGGCAAATCAAGCACCTGCAATTCTTACCTAGTTTGCACTTTAAAAAGCTGCAGCCACACACATTATGTCCCACACAAAGTTTCCGAATGGGAAGGAGCACAAGTCTCAATTAACCCGCATTGACACGAGGGCCACTACAATGGCCGGGACAACGGGTGTTGTTTTACTTCTTAATCCACGGAGGTCCCAAGAATGGGCCCCAGTTTGAAATGACCTAAGAGGCACTTGTCCCAGAGGCTAACTTGAAGCATCTCAATGACATGAAGGGCCTTTTATCTCGGAGCTTTGTTCCTGTCTTTTATGCATAATCTGTCCCTAACAAGGTACCTGCTCTAGCTAATTCTTTTCTTCTGAAACAAGCAATGGAAGGAATTGGAGTTTTGCGATTCTTGTTTGTGGGCCAAGAATAAAAATGATTTCTCAACAAGTGAAGAAAGAAAGGAACTGTGCTTGCTCTCCCCCCACCCTCCTTGCCATTCATCAGCATGCCTAGCTTGAGTATGAGAGAGAACAGCGATTTCCAACTGTCGTTCACCCAAAGCTTCCCTGATTCTAGTGACCAGGGCCAAGCTTCGGAATCCTCACCAGTTGGTGGCCCAGGGACGTGAGCAGGGACTCTGGGTAGTAGTCTCCATGTAGTGAGGCTCTGCTTGGCCACCAAAGGTCAGGCAAGTGACTTAATAAATAGGGGGTCACAAGTACATGTTCTGTGAATCAGTGGCAGAGACTTAACCATGCACTGATGCCACCCAGAAACACACTGGAGAAATGGAAGCAGCACCTCTCTGGCTTTCTGACTAAGTGAATGAGGTGCAGCACCCTGAAAGGCATGTTTACAATGGGGGTGATTTACCCCCCATTTGGTGACAAGCTGGGTCCTCCAGTGACATGGATTCATGGTCTCTGCTGGTCCTGGGCATTCAAACAATCCGGGACACTGAAAATTGCCCTCCTCCCTGGCTCTTCTCAGGAAGGAACTAGGACCCAACAGAAGCCAGAGGCTTTCCCAGTGCCCACTGGTAAGGAAAAGCACACATCCCTGTTACCTTGCCACTTGTGTCCTTTATTATGGCTTCCCCTGACATGCCACTCTGTATCCAGCTCCTCGGAGTCATCAGGAATAGATTAAGTGCCCAACTGAGCCATGTGTCATCAGACGCACTCCTCCATGACCTGACTATGTAATACCTGTGCAGGTTTAAAGCCAGTCCATACTCAGGGAGCGCCTGCCCCATGCCAGCGTTCACCCCCTCCACCTCTGAGCACTCCCACGGCAGGCCCACCCACAAGGATGTTATTCAAGCAAATGATAGATGTTGTAGAGAATCTAGGGTGTCCTAGGGGTCAAGGAGAGAGAGCTGGGCAAAAGGGAACGGTAGCAGGCCAGCACTGGTGACAGGAGGAAAGAGTCCAGAGCTGCTGGACAGAGGGGCCAGCGAAGGCAAGGTGTGCTGCCCATTTTATAATGAGAGAGGCTCTACACACCCTCCACAATTGACAAACAGAAATCCAGCTCTTTACCTGTCCTCCCTCGCTCCACAAATGTCCCTTTGGGTTCAAACCCTGACTTCCCCTTTTGCCTCAAGACAGCCAGTCTCACTAAGACTTTAACCTTTCCAAATATGTCCTTATAGTTGTGCCCATTTCTGTGTTATTGTCCCACTGTCTCATGTGCGTGCACATAAAACTTACATCCTCAAAAGATTTTTTTAATAATTTTTTTATTAATTCCTTGAAAACAATGTATTTGGATCAGGTTCGCCTCCAGTTCCTCTCCGTAACTCCGATCCACCCACTTCCATATGCCCACAGCTTGGTATCCTTTTTGTTCTTAATTCAACAACATGTCAACTTGAATTTTGTTGCCCGTATGCTTCTGGGTATAAACCATTTTTGGAGCCTGGGTGACTGGCAACCGCATCCTATATGGATACTGACTCTCCCTTCCCAGCAGCCAGGAGCCTTCCTTAGCTTTTCAGTTAGGGGCAGGACTTGTGAAACCCTTCCCACTCCATGCTAGAATGTTGGTTGACTTGATCTTGTACAGGTGTTGTGTGGGCAACCACAGCTGCATTGAGTCCATGAGCAGAGCCCTCTGCCATGTCCAGAAGACACAGTTTTGCTCCTGCCCTCCCTGACCTCTGGCTCTTACAGTCTATTGACCCTTCTTCCTCAGTCTCAAAAGTTGTGAAGGACTTTATCTCCCTCTGAAATCCCCAAAACATTTTACATACCACACATCAGTCACTTACAAAATATCCAGTTAACCATAATCTCTCAAGGAGAAAGGCAACACAAGAAAACGAGCCCCTCTGTGAAGCAGTAAGCTAACTCACATAAAAAGAGACTTTTACAGGGACCCTCCAGTTCCTGAACATCTGCAAGGCCAGGACAGTCATCACAGTTTGCCCCAGCATCTCCCTTGTTGCTAATACAAGCCAACTCCAACAAGACTGCTGTTTAATAAAGAAAAAAAGAAAAGTAGATGCCTTGGGGACTAAAGTGTAAAGTGTGAGTTCAAATACCAAAACCTTTATAAATGCTCGGTACAACTGCTCACATCTGTAATTCCAGCGCTCCTACAGGGAGGTGTGGGTGGAGGTGAAATATCTCCAGAAGCCTCAGGCAGGCAAGATAGCCTGACACACACAAAGCAATGAGCAACAAGGAGACCCTGTCTCAAAGAAGGTGGAAGGCAAGGATAAACACCTGAGGTCCCTTGACTTCTGCAGGCACTATGACATGTGTGTACATGCATACACGTGCAGTGAGGACAAAAGCTGGCACAATAAAGTCTTCCCTTTCCTTCTCTCAAGACATAGCATGAATGATCTCAAAAGTTCAGTTCACTGGGAAGCTGAGGCAGGAAGACAATGAGTTTAAGACATGGCTACATAGTGAGATCCTGTCTCAAAGGAAGCAAGCAAACAGAGAAGTATAGTCAACTCGGAAGTGTTACTAACATCTCTTTTAGCGCCAAGAGCACAGAGGGCTCAGACATTTCTGGGGTGGATATGTATTTAAGGCAGCTAAGGCAGCCAGCTAAACAAGTAAGCATGCAGCATGCCAATGTGTACAAACCCGCTGGAATGAAGTAGAGGGACGGCAATGCAACCCATACGTGGAGTAAGTGTGGCTGGAGAAACTGATGTTGGTTGAGTGTGATCTCTGCCCTCCACACTGCACCAGAAGGACATACAGGAATGCAGGTAGAGAGGGGCGGAGGGAAGCCAGGAAACAGAAGAGAAAGCCCTACCCATGTGAGCCAGGGTGTGACAGGTTATGATAAACACAGCATGCTCAACCCTGGATCCATCAGGAGGCTTGATGATGCCAGATTTCCTCTGTCACCATCTCTGAGTGGATTAGGAATGGGAGCCCGCTATAGACTCAACATCCACACTCTAGCTCCCAAATCTCAAGGTGATAGTGTTGGGAGGTATTGAGGTCATTAAGGGTGGGGCCCTCCTAAATGGGATTAGTGTCCTTGTAGAAGAGACCCCAGAAAGTTGCCTATCTTTTCACATGAGCATCATGTGAAGACATCATGGAGACATCATCTAAGAAACAGAAAATAACCCTCACCAGCCACCAGAATTTTCAGCCCCTAGAACTGCAAGAAATAAGCATCTATTGTTTAAAGCACCTGTATGTGATAGTTTGCCATAGCAACTAGAACCAACTTGGACAGTGCTTGGACACTGTAGGGAAATTAAGAGGCTGGCTACTGTGGAATAATCCTTTTGTAGACTGAGAATGCATGACACTCTTATTGGTCAATAAAGAGCTGACTAGCTGGAGGCTAGGCAGGAAGTATAAGTGGAACTGCCAAACTGAGGAGGTGGGGAGGAAGAAGGGTGGAGTAGCAAGAAGACCCAGAAGGAGAAAAACATGCTAGAGGACAGGTAAAGCCACAGGCCATGTGGCAATGCAGCAATTAATAGAAATGGGTTAATTTAAGTTATAAGAGCTAGTTAATAATAAGCCTAAGCTATCAACTGAGCATTTATAATTTATATTAAGCTTCTGAGTGATTATTAGGGAGTGACTGAGGGACAGAAATTTCTGCCTACAGCTAACAGTGACCACCTGCAAGTCCCTCGGTCAACTGTTTGAGTTAGAACTTCTGAGAGAATGAGATGGTGCCCAGATGGAGCTAGGAGCTCAAAGTTGGGACAGAGAAGTCAGTTCTGCCCATGAGTGTGAATTCATGATTATCTGTGTGCAAATTCGTTTCTGCCTGTGAGTATGTCAAGTCCACCCTTTGAGTTGTAAGTTTCAGTGTTTGAGTGGAGTCTACATACATATACTGTGTATATTCAAGTCTACTGAGTGTGAGTTCATATCTGCTTTACGTGTGTTTGAGTGTGTGTTCTCGTGCTGTGTATCACACTTATCTGTGAGTGTAAGTTCAAGTCTATATCTATTCAAATCTATTGAAGTGTGAGGTTTGTCTTAAATATGTTTGTGTGTGTGAGCGCAGTTCATGTTCTGTGGTACATCCACACCTATATGAGGTCATGTGTGTATGTATTCAAGCAAGTTGAGTATAAGTTCCATCTGAGTCTATTTACAAACTGTGTGCATCCATGCCTATCTGTGGTTTGAGGTCACGTGTGTGAGTCAGTCCCATATCCTTGTGTGCATGGGGCTTCTGTCCCCTGGTGCAAACTTGCCAGCCCGTTCTACTTACAATATCTTCACAGTAAAGCCAAGGTTCCTAAATAAGAGGACACGCAGCAGGAGCCACTGGGCTTGGCTGGTGCTGGCCTGAGCTGCAAAAGGCACTCTCTGAGAGAAAACAAAATGGAGCCTGGCTAACATGGCCACTCTGGCAGGATCTGGTTGCTTCTGTTGGGGTGGGTGTCTGGGGTAGGATGGAATTGCTGGACTCTTTGGTGTTCCACCCACTCATCAGCCCCAGGATCCTGGGGTTCTTTTCTCTGAGAAAATGTAGGCAATTATCAAAAATAATTCTCAGCCTATGCTCATAGCTTTTAAAGTGGCACACATCCACATGCCAGGAGAGGTGGACGGGGGGGGGGAGGGCTAGGCCAGCAATTTCACATAGAAAAAAAACTGTTTTAACTCCACCGCCAACATCACTCATCCCAGCTAACTACCTTTTGTAAGCAAACCATCAGCACAGAAATCAGGGTGAGCACAGGGTCAAATGGACCTGACCCACCCACCCGTGGCCCCTGAGCACTCGTGACATGCAGCCACATCTAACTTCTTTCCACAGAACTAAAACCGCTCTGTAACATGCGTGAGTCATCATTGCTGAGTCCTCAGCCAAGTGTCCAAGTCAGCTGAACTCTTCCCGTGTAGGAGTGGACACACACGCCCTGTTGTGTGCACATCAAAGGGCAGTGGGCCACTGAGCTCAAGTTCTTATCAAGATAGAATACTTGCCTGTCTTAGCTGATGCTGCAGATGGCAGCAGGGCCTTAGCAGAACCACATCAAGCCAGTAACCCTCTCTCATCCACTCACACCACACATATGTCACATTATGGGCGCTGTGTCTCGGGATCCCTGACTCATTTTTGACACCCCCATGGCTGGGAACAAGCAACTAGACAAGTGTCATGATGATGGTACCTGCAGAGAGGGTCATCGGGCTAAGCATGTGTGGAAACACAGAAACGGGGCAGCCACCCACCAGATGGACAGGAAGGAGGCCAAAAACTCAGGAGCTGTCTTCTAAGGTGCCCTCAAAAGGCAGGGGCTGACGTGAGCTGGAAAGGTACTCAGTAGGTCAAACGTGGGAAGGAAATACTGTCCCCAGAAGCCATCTGTCCAGATGTGGAGTGCTGCTGTGGGAATGGCTGCCAGCACCAGCCTTCGGCAAGATCCGGCGGTGCCTGCTGGCAATGCTGTGGGTGCCAGCAGGTGTACAGAGGGTATATATGAGAGTGTATGTCAGTGGGGGTATGGGCATAGAAATGCCTGTGTCTGTGCGAATGTGTTGTGGTACATGAGTGTGTGTGCGTGCATGATGTTGTGTAAATGTGTTATGGTGTATGAGCATGACTGAGAGTGTCACAGCGTATGAGCGTGACTATGTCATGGTGTGTGAGCATGAGTGTGTCACAGAGTGTGAGCATGACTGTGTCATGGTGTGTGGTGTGCGAGCGTGACTGTGTCACGGCATGTGAACGTGACTGTGTCATGGTGTGTGAGTGTGACTTGTCATGGTGTATGAGTGTGACTGTGTCACAGCATGTGAGCGTGATTGTGTCACAGCATGTGAACGTGACTGTGTCATGGTGTGTGAGTGTGACTTGTCATGGTGTATGAGTGTGACTGTGTCACAGCATGTGAGCGTGATTGTGTCACAGCATGTGAACGTGACTGTGTCATGGTGTGTGAGTGTGACTTGTCATGGTGTGTGAGTGTGACTATGTCACAGCATGTGAGTGTAACTATGTCAGGGTGTGTGACTATGACTTTGTTATGTGGTGTGTGGGTGCTTATGAACATGCTATGGTGTGTGTGCACATGAATGTGTGTTATTGTGTATATATGTACTTGTATGTTTATATGCACATATGTTATGGTGTGTGTAGGATAGTATGTGAGTTTTATGGTATGTGTCTGTGACAGTGTTATAGTATGAATATGTTATGGTATTGTGTTATGGGGTGTTTGTGTAAGTATGTGTGAAAATGTGTTGTGACATGTGAGTGTATGTGAATGTGTTATAGTATATGAGTGTGTCATGATATGTGTGTTGAGTGGGAAGATTTATGTAGTACGTGTGAATGTATGTGAATTATGCCATATATATCTTATATAAGTATGAATACAAATGTATGTTGTATATGTATGATGCTGGTGGATGTGTGCGACTTTTATGTACACATGTGTATTGCATAGCCTTGTTGTGTGTGTATAGAAAGTATGTGTGCACAGCATCATGTAAATGATCAGAGTGTATATGTGTATATGTATTAATTGCATACGGAGGGACTGGGTATGGTATATAAATGGTATGTGTATGTGTGTGGGTGTATGGGTGTGATATGTTTGTCTGTGTGTGTTTACAGAGAAAGAGTTCGACACTAAGAGGCACTGTATGTCTACTAACCCTCGAAGGCCACTCAGGGTCAACTTTCAGCCTCAGGGATGCCTCCAAGGTTAGTAGCTCAAGAAGTCTCCAAAAAGGGCAAATCAGTGCCTTAGCTATGGAGCTTCCTTACATGTTTCCTACCTACTTCTCCTCACTTAGACAAAGTTCACAGTTGTAGAAAATGTGCAAACCGAGGAGTCAGTGTTTCTGTCTGGGAGGGGTAAGGAGCTGGGAGGCAGTGATGTGGTCTTTATGTGCACTGCTCCAAGATTCTGACGCCAACGCTCTTTTCATCTACCAAAGAACTTCCCAGATCTGCTCTGGATGGGTGTCTATTCCAGTCCTTTGCTGGCTTTTAAAATCGGATTTCTTAGGCTTTGGTTGTTAAATTTAGTTCTCTATATATTCTATGTGTGTTTGTATATCCCTCATTAAATACGTGATTTGTAGATTCTTCCTCCTAAGGGACAAACAAGAGCCTTCAGAATTCCTCTTCTCTCAGCAACAATTTGCGAGCTAGTCTCTCTCTGTACGATGACCTTGGCACCGTGATGAAAGTAACTTGAGCACATATGTAAAGGTTATTTCTGGGTGTGCCATCATATCTCGGTAGCTGTCTCCATGTCAGTGCAGCATTATTTTAGTTTCTGTGGTGATAAGATAATCCATGTGCATCTGCTTAAGGCATATCAACGATTTATTAA
This sequence comes from Ellobius talpinus, assembly GCA_001685095.1. Taxonomy (NCBI): domain Eukaryota; kingdom Metazoa; phylum Chordata; class Mammalia; order Rodentia; family Cricetidae; genus Ellobius; species Ellobius talpinus. The sequence continues at coordinate 29,510 of LOJH01007163.1, forward strand.
GATATGAAAAGGGGGAAATACACTCGCGAATACAGGATATAGTAAATCCAGGTGCAGAGTCTTTGGAAAGCTGGGAACTGATCACACGCTGCCTCACACCACCCAAGAGAGAGAGTGATCCCCTCCCTCCTTTCTTCTAAGAGGCCACATCAGCAGATGAGAAGCACTGCCTCCATCAGGCCAGATAGTCCAAGGTCATGGACAGAGCGAATATTCACTACCCTAGTTTTACAGGAAACTTTGAAGTTAGTCAGAATGACTCTTTCAACTTTGTCCTTTTCAACATCGTTGCCTACTCCATATTCCTTGAGATTCCGTATTGACCATAAGGTGGATTTCTCTATTTCTGCAAAAGGCACCACTCAAATTTTAATAGGAATGTTACTTAGACTGAGTTTAACTGGGGTAGTATTGAGTTTTTTTTTACAATGTTATCTTCCAGTCTATTGACATGGGATATCTTTCTGTTTGCTTCTGGCTCCTTAGATATTTTCAGGAATATTTTGTCAAGTTCCCCTTGTAAGTCTTTTCCTTCTTTGGCTAAGTTCATTCCTAGGTATTCTATTCTTAGTGATATTCTTGGAAGTAGAGTTGTTTCCTCGGTTCCTTGTCAGATTGTTCATTGTTGGTGTAGAGCAAGGCAATTAATGAGGGGGCTGTAGCTCAGTGGCAGAGCACTTGCCCAGCATGTGTGAAGCCCTGGGTACAATCCCAAGTGTAATCAAAGAAAGCAAGCAACTGAGATTTTAATGCATTAACATTATAGCCTGCTGCTCCTCCACGTTTATTGTTAGTTTTAACATTTTTGTGAAATTGGAGATCACACATAAGATCTTAGTGTTTACAAACAGAAGTTTCCAGCTCCCTTTCCAAGTCAGTTATCTTTTATCGTCTTTATTGTCTAATTGGTCCAGCTAGAACATTCAGCAAGAACATTGCTAAAACCAAATATTGTCCAATTGCCATGGCCTCTTTGCCTTGTTCCTTGTTGCAGAAATTTATCTCTTCAGCATTGAGTTCAGTCTTCACTGAGTACAGATTTTATGTAGAGGGAGTTTACTCCTAAAAACAGATTTTTTTTACTGTTTTAATTATAAAACTGTGCTCCATCTTCTCAAATTATTCATCTTATTTTTTTCTTCATGCCATTAATAGGTATATACTGCATAAATCAATATTTATACATTTAACCATCCTTGCATGCCAGAGATAAATCCTTTTATACACTGAAATTTAGTTGCTAATGTTGCTAATATTTTATAGAATACTTCTGGGACAACTTCAATACAGAAACTAATAGTTTTCTTTGCTGGTAGCATCCATCTCTGATGCTGGTATCAGGACAAAACTGGGTTCAGAGGATGAATTGGGAGGCATTGCCTCCTCTCCAACTCTTTTATTATAGTTGGGAGGGATTTATGATAGTTCCTTCAATATCTGATAAAAAATCACCAGTGAAACCGCCATTTTTAAGGCTCTCCCCACCCACCCCAGAAGTTTTTGATGACTGACTCAATCTTCTTCCTAGATACAGCCGGGTTCCGGGTTTCTCTATTGCTCCATCATTCCACCTTGGTAGATGTTTGCATTTGGAGGAACTGGTCCACTTCAAGTGGGTTGTCTTGTGTTGCCATCCGATGTTTAGAGAACTCTTGGACAAGACTGTATTTCTGTATCATCAGTAGTCATGGATCAACATTAATTCTCGTCCTTCTCATTTCTTGATCCATAGTTCAGTCTTTTCTTAAGAAAGTCTTTTTGAAAATCCATTATTTGCAGGAAAATGAATGGAGCTAGAAAACATTATTTTGAGTGAGGTAACAGAAAGACAATTATCACATGTACTCACTCATAGGTGGTTTTTAAACAGAAAG
>LOJH01007165.1:0-31380 GCA_001685095.1 Ellobius talpinus
TGGAAATGGGAGGAGGTGGAAATTTTTAATAAAAAAATAAAAAAAGAAGCTAAAAAATACAATCTCAAAAATAAACAAAAAATAGAAATGCTATTGCAAAGGAAAATAGTACAAATAAGAAAGAAACTATAAAATTATTCCAGTATGCATAGAAAGCAGCTAATCCTGCAAAATCAGAATGTCTTCGCAGATTGAATGTAATATGCCCAGGTTTGGTTTGATTCCAACCTCAAAACTAGGAAAAACTAGAAACTTGATTCAGCTAAACTACAGGATCATTTTTCCCCCTGAAATTTATTTTAGATCTGCTATTTTCCTCCAAGTTTGATAATTAATAAACCTACCATATTGTCAGTCAGCAACTGCCTTAGTGCAGGTGCTATGTCACTAAAGAAGAGGCCTTGCAGGCCATCTTTGTTTTATATGTGATGATAGGCCTATTGCCCTATGTTACAAAGACCAATGCAAATCCCACTTAGTGAAAAGGTATGTTTCCTTTTATTACTAAACATGTTTATTTGCAATGAAACAATATTTGAGTTTTTACATTATTAGATCCTAAAATGACTTTAAGATATTTTATCTGAAACACGAAAATAAAAGGATAAGGCCAAATTAATCTATGTAGAAACCCTGAGAAGACCCATCCTGACTTTGCCTAACAAGTGTTGAGATTGAAGTTATGTGCCACTAGGCTACTTGGTGTACATACACAGTTTTTATTAAAAAGCTTCCCAAACCTAGCAGTGAAACTTAGACAATGAGCCTATATCAACAGCATATCCTTTTATTGCATGTGTTTTAAGTACTTCTAAGTACCGGAATGGGGGAAATTCTGTTCTAGCTGATTAGTCTAGAAATAGGACAAAAATATAGAGGTAAATATATTTTGTAGATCCTTTCTGAGTTGAACTACAAACTAGAAAGTAATGGCCCCCCCTGCCACATGCTCCTGTCAGGGTTTGAGGGTAGAAATCACAGGGTAACTTTCAGGAGTAGACTCTCTCCTTCTACCTTGTTGAGGGAGTTCTCTTGCTATTCTTGTCTCACTGCATACTACTAACTGGCCTAAGAGCTTCCAGGTAATGTTCCTTTTCTTACCTCCCATCTCACTGTAGGAATATTGGGATTACACATCCATTCTGAAGTGTCTGTTTTTTTCCCCATGGATTCTAAGACAGAACTTAAGGATATGTTGTCTGGCTTGCACACCCAGTGCCTTTACCCCCCAGGGGGCAATCTTACTGCCCCTGATAAACTGTCTTAAACCCATCTTTGGTTGGTAATATTTTTTAATTTAATGTATTTTATCTTTTCATTTCAGTTTCTTGCTAAAGATTTAAGAAATGTAAAAGAACTAATATGCTTTCATGGTCTTGAAAATGTTCATCACCTGTTACAGCAGCATGTTTTCAGTTAAATAAAATAGTTTCTAAGTTTCCTTTTACGTTCACATCACTTAGATTTTTTTTCCTACAATTCCTATTAAGATCTGACAAAACCACTGCTTAAATCATGACCTGTTAAGTAATTCGGAGGATCACCATTCTATATTTAATATAAAATACAAATTACTGACATAAAAAAGTCAACCTTTCAGAAAAATATACATTTCGAAAAATACATGATAGGATAGTATATAATTTTAATAGTTAAGAGAAACATCAATGTCCTAGTTTTAAAATGTGTAAGTTATAAGGATAGCTACCACTGCCTCTTAACTCTAGAAAGAAATTGATATTTTTCTGTGTTGTAAGGAGGCTGCTTGTTTGTTCTTGGCTGCAAAGAACAGAAATAATCATACAAAAGCTATATTAATTACAACACTGCTTGGCCTATTAGCTTATGCATAGTTCTAGATCACTTTTATTCCTTAAATTAACCCATTACTATTATTTTATATTTTACCACGAGGCTCGTGGCCTACCAGCAAGGTTCCAGCTGGCGGCTGGTGTCTTTCTCCTCTGATGGCTCCATGGCATCTCTCTGACTCTGCCTTCTTTCTCCCAGTATTCAGTTTAGTTTTCCTGCCTAGCTCTATTCTGCATTCTGCTAAGCCACTCGACAAAACAGATTTATTCATTAAGCAATAAAAGCAGCACATAGACAGAAAGACTTCCCACACTATTTCTGCATGTAAAGTTACACATAACCTCATACAACTTAATGTGAAACTCTGAAAGAAACTAGAAAACTCTACTTGGCATGTAAAAAGGCAAAGTAGGAAGCAGGAAATAGTATTTCACATTTCTTTATTAAAAAGTAATCTCTTTGCTTTTTCTCTTCTTTCTCTCTCTCTCTAACAGATTTTTACATATCTTGAATGGTTAGGAGGTAAATCAAAACTCAGCAAATATTAGTGAAGAACATTCAGTAAGGTCTAATCACTGTGTCCAAATGCCAGAACCACATCAGGATGGTGAAATGGTGTTTTATTTGTCTTTCAGCCATGTTAAAGTTAGAAAGTTAAAATCCAGCCTGCATCCATTTGCAATTCTAGAGGTCAAATGAGTAGTTAAAAGTATTAGAAAATCCTTTTTTATGGGTCTGTTACAAGCTTCAAATTTAAAAGAACTTTTAAGGATATATCATTTTAATTTTATATTTTTCATAAATCTTCACAATACATAAAATTCAGACATTAAATTTCCCATATACTAAGTTCAATTAAATGTGCTTGTTTAATGTATTGTGGCAAGATACTCCTTGGGGAGACTGTTCTAATAAGTTTCCAAAGAGGCACAAATGTCAAAACTATTTCACTTGAAAATGAATACATTGATATTTTATTTTTATATATCAGTTATAGAATTTTAATTGCTCATTGCAAAAAAATGTATAAAATAAAACATCTGAACAACTGTACTTCTCCTACTTTGACATTTCTACTCCAAATGACCATCAAGAAATGCTAACTGTATCAGGTATGTAATGATATTGGTTCTAGAGCTCTAACATAAGAATTTAGAAGAAATTTCTATGCATGAAAGTTCAGAACTTATTACTGTTATACAATTTAAACTATGCATAAGTGTAGCACATTAGGAAGACAAACTAAGAGTGAACGAAAGAGAAGTTGCCACGCTTAGACAACTCATCTTATGGTAAACAGATAGTGACCTGTCATGTAAACTCTACAGCTGTTTCTAAAAAAGAATTGGAACAAGGATGAAAAGACAGGAAAGTAACAGACACAGTCACTGTACTTGTACCTCAGTCTGCAGTGGGACCAGTGAATGATAAGACCCGGAAAAGTTACTATAAAATAAATATTTCTAAGAGAGACATACATGGATCTAATCTACATGGGAACTAGATAAAGACAAGATCTCCTGAGTAAATTGGGAGCATGGGGACCATGGGAGAGGGTTGGAGGTGAGAGGAGAGGATGGGAAGGGAGGAGAGAAAAATGTAGAGCTCAACAAAATCAATAAGAGTTAAAAAAAGAAATATTTATGTTCATTAAACCATGTCAGATCCATTCACTTCATTTTGGGTATGTAAGTAGACAAAGCTGTTGAGATCTCTATCAAGGATGGCCTGTGAATGACTGAGCAATACTGTAAGAACACGATACTAAGCCTAGGATATATCAAACATGTAAGTGCGTGTACTTACCTACATGTGTACCTGTCGAGCCCAGAGTTTAATGTCATCAATCTTTCCCTACCACTCAGACTTTCTCATGAACTCCAGAACTCACTATTTTGGTTAGAATGTCTGGCCAGTCTCTGGCTCTGCCAGTGCTAGGCTTTCTGCAGATCCTGGTGGTCTGAGGTTGTGTCCCTGTGCTTACCTGCACAGCAATGCACTCTCCCTACCCTGGGGTCTGAGCTTGTGTCCCTGTGCTTACCTGCACAGCAATGCACTCTCCCTACCCTGGGGTATGAGCTTGTGTCCTTGTGATTACCTGCACAGCAATGCACTCTCCCTACCCTGGGGTCTGAGCTTGTGTCCTTGTGCTTACCTGCACAGCAATGCACTCTCCCTACTGAGCCACCTCCCCAGCCCTGTATCTGTGATATTCTTAGTGAAGAGGCATAATACAAAGAAAACATTAGTAAGCTGCATTATATAAAATAAATGCTCTGTTTAATAAAAATGGGTAAATGTGAGAGTTAAGGAAAATTTAGGAAGAGTCCATAACTAGTGACGAGAAAATATGAAAACAAAATTCAATATATGATCCTATCAGGACAATTTGTAATAAAGAGCATTACTAAGATGGAAATTTTGTAAAACAAAGGATTAGATGGGAATGCATCAATATAAGCTTTTTTATTTTTGATGGTTATATTTGTAAATATTTAAACATTACAAAATTTAAGACAGAGATGTGATTGTCTTCAAAAAGACTACTTTGCTACAGGACATTTACTATTTAAGCATATTCATGAAATAAATAGTTTATTCGCCAATTTTAAAAGCATTAAGTATATTTGTCAATTAATTTTATGTACCTATTCTTTAGTGCTAAATCCCACATACACAAACCCTCACTACTGTACAAGGTAAGTAAACCTACCAAAACTAAATCAGTTGTGATAAATTTGGTATAAAAGTTAATTGTATTTTTATAAACATAATTTTAGAGTCTAGAAATATTTCAAACTTTTTATGCACATTATAAATTCAGACATGGACATTAAAATAGATGCTATACAGAATTAAGTTAAATGTCACTTGGTTTCACACCTCATTTGGAGTTCCCTAATGAAAGGAACAATAAAAGAGCAGTACATCTGGGCAGCTCTTCAGATGCTGTCTACAGCACAAGGGACTGGAATAGAACGAGACACTAACGGCACTAGATTCAGGGACCAGCAGGGAAGGCAGCACTTATAAGACTCAGAGGTGATTCACTATGTCAAATAAGGATGAGGAGGCTTCTGAATGATGCTGGGCATTTGGTTTGAGTAAGTAGATGGAAGTAGAAATGCAAGGGGAACACAAATCATAGGTCAGAAAAAAATACATAGCTTTTCTAGGCACACAGCATTAACTAATGATAATACATACTATCCATAAGTGACCAAAAATGTGAACCTTAAGACAAAAGTTTCAGAAGGCCTCTGTGTCAAGCTAGACGAAATCTTGACTACCCAAGAATATCTGATTTGATACCATGAGAGTTAACGTGTATTGATTCAATATATTTTTTTTAAAAAAGTATCGCTGTCATACTACAATAAACATTTACTTTCATTATCTTTGTATGAAATAATAATATTGGTAACACACAGCTGATCAGAATGTCCTCATTCAAATATATTCAGGACTTTTGTAAAATTAGTACAAGGACCAAGAATCTGGTTATTCTTTCACTCACAGTAAAGAAGCAAATAAAAAATAAAACTATGAACTGCCATAATTTAAGGTAATACTGATATTTTGAAGAAGAAATTCAGAGTTTATTTTAGAAGATAAACTACTGAACTTGTTTGCATTTTATCTTTTATATTTAGCTAAAATAAATCTAGGTTAAATTAGATTTTTTTTAATGATAGGAGTCTACAAAATAACCCTAATAAATTTATTTTATCTTAAGGTCAATCATCTCCAAAATAAAATAGGAATCTACTGTTAAGTCCTTAGCCTAACAATATTTTTTCCTGCTATGGCCTTAAAATAATCAATTAGCAGAGACATTATTCTACTATAAATTATTTAATACGGTACAGTAATACAAAGAACATACAAAACAGCTACATACTCTATAGAGGAAATTTGTATCATTGAACAAACTTTTCTTTTTCATTTTTAAAATTAGAAAGTTGATGTTGTGATATAGAAAAGTTGTCAAGAAAAAGGACCCAGCCTTTTTTCTTCAGGACTTTCGGCCTTACCTTAGAAGATGAAGAATCACATTCCTGACATATCCATCCATAGCCTGTTTGTTTGGGAGATTTTTTCAAAGGAGGATCTAAACAGCCAAAATGGTAGCACAGTCTGCATTCATCACATCTGTAGGGCAAGCAGATTCACAGTGTATCTAAATATTGAAAACATTTCTTTCAAAGACAAATGGCAAAATGTTATACATTACTACTTTAACACTTAACTCAGGAGATTCTAAAATTAATGTTTATAATAAAGGTGATCTAAATATGAAGTAAATATCGTAAAGGAACAAAAAGCAATCATAAACTTTTCAAGGCAACTGTCACTCAGAACATTCTGATAGCAAAATGTTGAAAGTATATGAAAGGTAAAATATGAATAAATATATGTGTAATCATACGTGCAAAATACTAGCAATCAAAGATTCAAATTTGAAATAATAGAATTAACCATTTATCCAGCAAACTGTTTACAGAAGTCTAAGCTATAATTATTGTCATACAAATTATACTTCATTTCTGTATTTTTCCAAGTTAAAGTATACTGTAAATGAACTTTCTTACATTTATAGCATGCTAACACAACATACAGCAAATACAATCTTTGTAAGTTAAGTAACAGAATATTTAAATGTACAGGAAGAAAACACTTCAAGAATTGAATATTACTAGTTTTTGTCAACTTCTCAGTGCACTTGGTGTCTCGAGTACTTCCAAGGATATTTTACACCTGGTATGTGTTTTTATAGTGTCTTGCCTCATATGATGTACATAATCTAAGAAAACTACCATACCTATTCTTCGTTTCAGACACTCTCTTCCTGCTGACAATGAAGAAAAATCTGTATTATTTCAATGTTTTTAAAAAGAATTTTTTATCAACTGGAATAACAAGACTAAAATTTAACAACCAATACCAAGTTGTATATATCTTACAGAAGGCGTATATTCCTGACTTTCTTTGTGCTTTAGATTAAAAAGAAATACTATTGTTAACCAATTGAATTCCCTTTATCACTCATTTTTCACTAGTGTGTCAAAAGTCAATTAATTTACAAGCAAAACACCAAGAAAGAATTTACTAAGCCCACTTCTTGAATACAATATAAAATTCCTATTTAATAAGCATTGGGAAAATACAGAAAGGAATTAATCTTATGCATATGCCACAGAAAGAAAAAAAACTAACTTTAAGAAATGATCACAATAAAGTAAATGATAATCTGTATTTTTAGTAAAAATGTCTTACCATGTTCCAAAACCTAGCCTTTCATGAACCCATTTCAAGATTCAAGAGCCAAGCTATCGAGGCACAAGCAAGTGTGAGACAGTTACTTGCCACTGCTTACGCATTATTTCTCTACAACTCATTCCTTAGCAATGAAGCAAGTGAACGAACTTTTCTCAGGCCTTTGAGACTCAAGGTATTAACTATACATTTACTGTTATTTCACTTACAGGAGCGAATAAAATGAAATAGAACTAATAAATACTATATATTATACCATTGCCTGAAATTAAAAAAGCCAAAAATAAATTACAAATTTTAAATGTTTAAATACTGTTCTTTGGCATTTAAAAAATAAGATTATATAACTAATTTCAAATGTAAAATAAGAATACCATATAGTAAGCCCAAAGAATTTAGGGTATTCCTTTCTCAATTGAACTAATTTACATTCCAGTAGCTAAAAATGTCCATTCCACTAAATACTGGGGTACAGAAACCTTTGAAGTATGACTTTTTCTAAGCTGAAGAGAAGGTCCAGAGCCATAAATAGGGAGGGAACACTGCTTCAATACAGGGACTGATATGCCACTAACCCTTGATTCATGGGAAGTTTATTAAGAATACCATTATTAGGTACATATCATTATTTGGAATACATAAACTATTTTCTCCTCGTTTGCTACACTAGGATCATCAGTCGGAATTACAGTTGGTACTGCATTTGTCAAATTTAACTGTAGTTAAAGTATCATTCAGCTGCTGTTTTGCCTGATCCCTTACATTCAAATTTTCAGAATTCTTACTTGCTTAAAAACTACCGGCCATTGTCTCCTAATATTATCAGTATATTTTTTATAGCAACAATTTTCTTAAGGAAACGTCTTGTGTAGAATTCAGACCACCAAAAGTATTAAGACTGTGAAACTGACAATGTTTGAGATGAGGCATCTAAAAATACATTTAAAAATTTAAATGATCCAATACCTGTTCTGGTATTGGTAGCTCTTTCAGAAGATGCTGTGAAGCATTTGCTCTTTTGAGATGACCTAATTCTTCCTGATACCTTCATCAGGGTCCATTTCAGGACGTCTTTCTCATGATGGTGGACAACTGGGAGTGTTAGGATAGTTCTCTAAGGTCCTTGCTTACTCACCAGGAAGTAAAAGCTGCAACTCCAAGTTTAAATAGCATAAAGCGGTGGTCTCTACCCTTAGCAACCACCAAAATCCAAGAGACAGAAAGAAAAAGACAGAGAGAAACACCCCATTTGCAATTAACAGGTTTGCCAAGTAAATAATAAATATAAGATATCCAAAGGAATTTTACAAGTTATTTGCACATAGAAAAATTCATTAATTCTGTTAAACTGAAAATAAAATCATAATTTTAGGTAATGGTAACAATTAAAACCTAAACATCAGAGGTTAGATCTAGCAGAATTTGCATTAACTAAAAGGCCATTGATAAATTTCAGAGATATCATTAAAATTCTCAAAACACAGAATATAGAAGACTAAAATAATAGACTATACATCACATGCACACACATCACTATGAAATCTTTATCAAAATTTAGTAACTAGCAAATTTTGGCTACATAGAAAATTCAAATATATTTAAAGCTCACAAACTAAGTCTATAATGGTTATACCCTGAAAACTATAATAGGGTAAAAACAGTTACTTATCAATTTTACTTAGTTTCTACTTCTATTAAGGACTTGAAAACATTTCAATTGTAGCAATACACATACTTAATTTGTCAAGATAAATGAATGAAAATAAGTTTTCAAAGGAAGTTAATGACCCACAAAAGTATTGTGATATAACACAACATACTTTATTAAACAAAACAAATGTGTAATAAAACATTATTATACCAATAGCACATTCTAATAAAAAAGAAGGCAGTACCTTAAACATGAAAAGAGAATATAAAACTAGCATATGAAGAATGTATCTTTAAATAAAATATAAACCCGACGTTTAAAGTATGTTTAAAGTGTCTAATAAATATTGTGAACATTAGACTACAGAGTATCCTAAAATTTACAGCTTAATGAAATGAAACAAAGCCAATTTATAATGTAAAACAAAAACTAAGTACTTATGTACCTGTGAAATACAACTTCCTACATACTACATTCATATTTGATATATAGATACTAATGACAGAGAAGCTCTATATGGTCTTTTACACACTGATTTAGCAAAACATAGAGACTAAGGAAACACAGCTCTATTTGCATTAAAATACTTACTTAGCATTATGATTAAGTATAGCACCCCTAGACAAAGCAGAGAAAACGACTGATCTTTATAAGTGCTAAGATTCACAAAAGCATTAGGTTGGGTGTTGAGTGACTATTGACAATGCGGAAACAAGCAAAAATATGTAACTGATTTATTTTTCTCTTGTACCTAAAGGCAAGTCAGTCAAAGCTATAAAGCAGTGGTTCTCAACCTACGGGTCATGACCCCTTTGGTAATCAAATGACCTTCTCACAGGGGTCGTCTAAGACCACTGGAAAACACAGATATTCACATTATGACTCCTAACAGTAGCAAAATACAGTTATGAAGTAGCAACAAAAATAATTTTATGACTGGAGGTCACCACAACATGAGGAACTGTATTAAATGGTCACAGCATTAGGAAGGTTGAGGACCACTGTCCTAAAGGATTTATTTAACTTTCTTAATTTCCAATTAATAAGTTCATTTGGGGCACACACTAAGTAACTACTTAAAAATAACTAGAGGAAATAAGTGAGTACATCTCCTAAGCAAACAGTCTAAGATTACATGATAATCTGGCCTTTGAAAGAAACAAAATCTGTGGCTCAGACTTTAAAAGGGATGTACTATTGTAGGGTCACACTGGTGTTGATCATTGTAGATAATTTTTACTTTAATAACCACAGTACTCAGTGTTGTGGGAAGTTCTTCTGTATGTATGTTGCTTTTATTGGTTAATGAATAAAGAAGCAGCTTTTGGCCGGCAGAGTGGAGCTAGGTGGGGAAAACTAAACTGAATGCTGGGAGAAAGACCTCCAAGTCAGGAGACACCACGCAGCCGCCAGAGGGGAAAGATGCGAGCTGCCAGCTGGAACCTTGCCAGTAGGCCATGACCCTCATGGTAAAATACAAAATAATAGAAAGGGGTTAACCAAAGATATAAGAGCTAGCTAGCAATATACTTAAGTGATTGGCCAAGCAAGTAATTCAAATAATAAAGTTTCTGTGTGATTATTTTGGGAGTCTGGGTGGCTGGTAAATGAACAAGCAGCCTCTCTCAACAAGTCAGCATTCCTTCCTAGCCTATACAATGCTGGATAAAGAACTGTCTATAAAGCTACATAACATTACATTTTTCACTTAGAAATAAGAGTATAAAGAGAACAGATGGGGTGAGGAGTTCTGATATTCCTATCAATTAGTCTTGTATATTAATACTGCTTAAATAAAACCTTACTAGCAATTCAAACACAAATTTAGCAACTACAATGATAGGTTTTTTCAGTGAACAGTGACTAATCTTTGCAATTAAATGCCTTAATAGTTTGAATATATACTGAGGCCTCTTAAAAATTTTAAATAATATGAACTGTCACAAAACTCTTACATTCTATCAATGGCATAAGACTTATAACTACAATATTTTTATCCTTTAGAACATTTAACAATTTTAGTGTAAGCATTTTCTATACAAACTGACTAGAAAATGTATTTTAAATAATATTTCACAAATTTCATACCAATGTGAAACACGTGAACCTATTTCATTAATGCTACTGGGGGTTTCTCCCACAGACAACAGTGAAAGTGGGGGTGGTAGGATAGACTAAATTTTTTATTACAGGTGACTATAGACAAATTGAAACTATTTAGGAAAAGCCTAATTCAAGACCACTTAAAGAGTGGATTCAATTCACTATCTGTATCTGCCAACAGCCAGCTTGTAATTTTAAAAGTGAAATGAAAAAACAACAATAAAACCTAAAACAGAACACGAAACAAGGCAATTCATATGAAAATACACAATAAGGCCAAGTGTCTTTTCACAGCATGACAGAATGATTAGACATTTCCATACCTGAAACACGTCTGCTTTGTACTTTAATAAACTGATCTACTTCTGCTCATGCCCTTGGAAATATTTTAGCATTATAACCTGCTGTGTTCAAGTGCCACATAACTGTGTATTTCCCTGTTCATAATTAACTAATTATATTCCAATCAATAGATCCTGAGTCTATAATGTAAATCAGGTAAATGAGATAATGGCTAGGGGTCGGCCTCGTTTTATTTACCCAGCCCAGCGAGAACATTCAATTTCATTACATCTTATGTACCTGAACAGCAGTCAATCTCACTGGCAGGTCTACACAACACCTTAGGGCGATCACTACAGGAAAGAAACCTACATTTTTTTAATTAAAAAAAATCAGTTGTAAAACCAGTCTCTGATTTTCTTTTACAATCCTTACTGTTATCTAAATTTACAAAGCAATGCTTCAGCCAGATATGGATAAATTCTGCCTTCATATATATCTGGTCAATATCTGTCCATATGTTTTCACTAGTCAAAAATAATTTCAGAAGCTAAAAATATTTTGAAAACAAAAAGCAAAAAGTCGATGACATTTTGGGCATGCAGTATTGCTCTATTTGTGAAATAAATATTTAAATGAATTTTTAAAAATGAAGGAAGTTACATCTTATGTGTTTGGGAAGAAATTACTTTTATACAAACCCTCTGTCTGAAAACAAATATTTTGAGAAATCTGAGCCCCTTAAAGACATCCACACTCATTATTAATCAATATTGAATATATGATTATTTTAAACAAATAACTACATTAATTGTTCTCAAAGTAATGTCCCTGACTAGTTGAATCAACATTATTTTGAACCTGTTACAAATTCATATTTTTGCATCTTTTCAGAAAACTACAGGATTAAAAACTTCAGAGAGGCAGGGGGAACAGGAGGGCAAGGAGAAGATGATAGCCAACAGTCTCAACAAATGCTTTCTGTGACTCTGATGCATCACTACCATATCATCCGTTGTGTATTTAGAGGCATTTAATTTCCTTCCCAATACTGTGTAGGCAACATGGTGTGTGTGTGTGGGGGGGGTGTCCCCGCGGTCTGCCTTCCTGCTTCAGAATTGTCAACTATGTGTTTTGAGCTAGGGTCTCTCATTTGCCTGGTGCTTGCCCAGTCTGCACAGTGGCTGACCAGTAAGCCAAAGAGAGCCTCTTGCCTCAGCACTCACTAAGATTAGGAGTGTGAGCCAGTCCACCTGGCTGTTCACATGAGTGCTGGTCCTCATGCTCATACCCATTTTACCAAGTAAGTATTCGCCCAGAGCCTTCCTGCTATTTCAATGCTTCTTCCAGTTCCTATTCTGTGCCAAATAACTGTTGAATACCTAAGCTGTCATCCTTTTACTCATATGTATAAGATATAAATCATTTTGAAATATTTTCTTAGATAAACAATAATTTCAACTTTAATAACAATGGGCAAAAGTTAACTTTCTACTGTTTACTAAGGGAAACATTTTATTCTGTTCTCTTCAGAAGATGGAGTCTCTTAAGAATCTATCATGTAGGAACTGTGCAACTTCTATCTGTAACATGTGAAAAACATGTAACATGGGTTGTTTACCAAACTTGGAAGAACAAAATCTACCACTGAAAACTAAAATATGAAGGTAATTAGACTTTTTACATTTTAACCAGTGTGAAAGGGCTTGTGATTAACACTGTCATTGTAACTACACTACCTATGATTTCTCAGGAAAAAAAAACAACAGAAACCCGTAAGAGGGGGGAAAATGCTTAATTAAAAAATATCCATTGTTTTCTTGCCTTATACTAAAACACAATTGGCCTAAAGCACAGTTCATTTGAAAAATGCTAATCTGCCACTGTCATTTTTTATAAAATTTGCTGGAGTTCATCAACTTTTCCATAAATTAAGTAATGACAGTTGGTTCTTCCTCATACTTAAAGAAAGCATATTGCTTTTCCTAAGGATTATGGATATTTTCTCCAGTGCCATAATATCTACCAATAAATTAATAGCATATTTATATATTATTTCCTACATGTGCAATAAACATTTTATCCAATCATATGGTTCCTATTACTACAGATTACTAGAGACACCAACTTTACAGTTACACATACATTGGCTAGCTACAGCATTGTCTATTCTATTCCTAAGTTTAAACTATTCCAAATGCCCCTAAACCTGGAAAGATCCAAACCCACATAGATAAACAATGGAATTCCAAGAGACAATTTGACAATTTACATGTGTATGTGCATTTCAACTTCAGCAGTCTCTTCTAAATCAGTTCAAGATTTAGTGGTACAATATTCAAAGTGTTTCTGCCGTTGAGTGAGAACTGGGCCAGTAAAGCGTGAAGATCAAAGGTAAGCTCAGTACGCCTCTGAGGAGACTCAGGCGCTGTGAAGATCTCTCAGCAGGCGGGTTGTCTAGTCAACAAGCTCTGTATCTCCCTCACTTCACAGCTTCACATTTGAGTTCAAAAAAGTAAAATTACATGGAGCACACAGAGTTCGTATCAAATAAAACAATAAGGAATGAATCTGATAATTTCTGAGAAGAGACCTACAGACTAACACAGATAGTACTTTTACTTGAGCTTAAGTTCTAGTTATAAAACGTCCATGCTAATAGCAAGTGCTTTCGTACTACTCAACAGCGGAAAGTTGTACTCTTCACCAGTCTTTCACTTTTGCTGAATATCACAAATAGGAATAATGTTAAATTTGAATCTAGAGTTGTTCTCATTGCAGAATTTCTTTCATGTGTGAATACATGAAGCAAATAAGTTGATACAGACTTGCAGATGAGTGGCAAGCATTGTCCTTTTACAAACAAATAACGGAGGTAATTGTTCAAGCCCAGGGAAGAACAGAGCATGTAAGTCCCACTGGCTTCCTTCAGTCTTCATTGAGTCCAAATACTGTATCGTCGTGTGCCAAAGAAGCAAGAGGGAAAGACATTTACCCACTAAAACAATTTTGACAAGACATTACTCACTGTAGTTTTTAATAATGCGTACACCAACTGTTTCTGAGTATTGTTACAAAAAAAAGAAATAGGAAAGAAAAGAAAAAGAGAAGGGGGAAAGAAGAAAATAGAAAAAAGGAAAAGAAAAAATCCACAGGCAAATTAACTGCCTTGTCTACCCATATAACAGACCAATTAATTACATTCTATCCAAACCTGACAAGCAAAAGCACTTTTTTTTGCAGTGATAAGCTTATGGGAAGGATAAGATAGCTGTTCTCCTTTAGTTATATGCTCTATTGAGAGTTTTATCCACATTTTTTTAAATCACACTTATAAAAGAGGTTTCCGGGATTGCCTCCGAGGATGAGCTGTGGCAGAGTTGGGTCTCATGAAGGGTATCTACACAGTAAAGTGATAAGAAAACAGCATTAACATTTAAAGATCACAGCAGCTCTGCACTATGTCCTATGAAACATGCTAATAACACCACAGTAGATTCAAATAACAAAGAGAGAGAAATCCTCACTCTAAATACCATGGTCTTGGGCAGGTTCTCACTGATTACAAGTGAATATTTTATCTTTTGAACACTGAGTTGCCTCTTCTTGTGTTATTGGTAATAGTTATGGTTATCAAAATAAATCTACTGTATAAAAATGGCTTAAACATAAAGGAAAATGTATTTAATCAATTACTATATTTAAAAATAGCAGTGTGCTGCTTACATCCCTGAGAATGGCAATTTTACAATGCCTGAGGAAACATGCAACTACATCTCATCCCTCCACTGGCTTCCTTGGAAAAAGACTATTAAAAATGCATGGCTAACATTATTTGCAAACTTTCTGTCTTGATTTTGAGGGGAGAAATCTTAAGGGCTTAGAGGTTAGAAGTGATGTTATTTTTTTAACAATGGTAGAAACAGAAGTTTACCATTTCTTCACATATTTAGAGCTGTATAGATGACACAAAATTGCTAAATAGTTCCACATCATAAAAGGTTCATTTTTCATTTAACTATTAGAAGGATGTGTTTAATGCTTCTAAGTTCCAATGAGAAACAAGAAAGTGAAAAGAGGCACACAGAGAAATAAAGCAGTGCTGAGGAGAGCTACCAAGCCAAACTCAGCAGAGACAAAGAAAGTGAAAACAAAACTCCTTCTACCAGGAAAGGAATATAATGGGAAACAATGCTAAGAGAAATGCTGTACTTATCAACATATGGGAAGCGATAGCAAGAGCTGGACTCTGGCCAAAGAGAAAATCCTGTCCTAAATTTTTCAGTACTTTGGTCTCCATGTGAAGGGCTTTCAGCACACTGGGAATCTGGTGGCTACTTTGTTTGAACATTAAGCAGTACTGGGAAAATACATTCTAGTGGAAGTAACCATTCATAATGTAAATATATATAACTCTCAACTATGTGCAAAATAATGGCGACTAACAGTTAATTGAAAAGAAATTGATAATTACTTGTGATACTCCTTTGAATATGGATATATAACATATCAAGGAAATCCATTTAAAACTCCAATTCAATCCGAGTTGAATATAAGCTGTGGGAAAACCAAATGTTAATACTAATATTCCCTTTAATACTAAATTTCATCTAATATTTTAAGTCTAAATGCCAGAATAAGTAGTGTAACTTGTCTTCAGTGCTAATATGTCAAGATAAAAGACTGTAATGTTTTCCATCAAAGATCATGTTTTACCCAGAAGCTACTTTACTGGTAATTAGTAAGTTTCCTTTGAAATTAACATAGCAATTTTGTTGTTGTTTTTTGAGACAGGTTTTCTCTGTAGCTTTGGAGACTGTCCTGGAACTAGCTCTTGTAGACCAGGCTGTCCTCAAACTCAAAGAGATCTGCCTGCCTCTGCCTTCTGAGTGCTGGGATTAAAGGCATGCACCACACTCAGCAGAAAAAAAAAATATTTTTAAAGAATTTCACTGGCGGATGAACCGGAAACTATAAACATGTTCTGCAGTTTGTATTAGCTCTGGTAGCATAAAAAGTATCTACCATGCTTGGCTAAGTCACATATGATAATTAAGATGGCTTATATTCAGTATGCACTTCAGTCATACTCTAAGTACGTGATCTTAGGTGAATTCTTCATTTCCTCACTCACAAAATAGGAATAAAATTAGTTTCTATCTCCTATCTGTAGCAAATATATGGTTGCTGTGGAGATTCAAAGAGATATGGAAAGTACTAGCAACATGACAGGAACACAGTGAGTTCGGGAACTGGCATAAAAACCAGCAGACCTATCAAACATTACAAACCTGTTTCTGGAAAAGAAGTTTTAATATATAACAATTCATACATTGTACTTTTACTATATACTTGGATTAATCCAATTTCACACTGTTTGTTCCTTCCATGGAACAAACTATATCTAAAAGAAGGTATGCCCATCTCAAAAGTCTTACAAGATCTGATGGGCACAGTCCATGCAGAGAACAGAGTCATGGACAGAGAATCCATATGGAATTATTATAATTTTCAGGCCAAAGATATTTGGAAGGAACATTCCTTTGTACCTGTTACAGTACATCATTTTCTCAAAAGCATAATTCTCCCTCAACCCCACAGAGTGCCTTCTCCTTCAGTCACATTCCTTTCATCTCTTGCATGATTAATGATGTATTTTATGCAGCAAAACACAAAACCAATAGAAATTAAAACTCATACTATATGAATAACATAAAATAATTATTAAATTTCTATAAATGAAATAAACAAAACCAAGAAAACAATGTAGTTGGGTTCTAATACTACAAGGTGGACAATACTTATTTCGGGGTTCTGATGACTGATAGTTTTAAGACATGGTGGCTCACTTGGAAAGAAACTGTCCACTTCTGACTAAGCTCTTTCACACAGAGATTTGAATACCCTTCTCTAACAGTTTGTTTTCTCATGCTTAGTCAATGCTGGGAGACAATGCAAGTCCTAAATGAATGGTGAGGCTATACACTTCCAGATTCTTTGCAGACCTGGATATTATTTCATTTCTGAATTTCTAAATTATAAATGTTTCAAAGTTTGAAAATAAGAAGGTTGAACCTTTCATTTTACAGATGAGAAATGACTAGAAGTAACTGAATTGAAGGTCATGAACCTTGTCAGTAACAGAACTGATTAGAGATTCCTTTCTGCATATTTGAATATGTCTTGAGACGGAGTTTCTCATTAAACCTGTTGTTCACTTATTCATACAAGCTGGCTGGCCAGGAAGCGCCAGGCCGGGACCCTGTTTCTGGCTTCTGGTGCTCAGATTACAGTCACACCCCAACACACTAGTTTGTGTATGGGTGCTGAGGACTGGAACTCAGGTTCTGATCCTTACATAAGAAGCATTTTACTGAGATCTCTCCAGCCCTAAGGAGAACCACATTTGCTATATGATTCATATAGTCATTGATATACGTAATATATAATAGTCTTGTATAAGTTAACAATATAAATTTACTACAATGAAAAATAAGTTTACTAATTCAAAATCAATCTCATTGAACAGATAAAGATAAATGAATAAAACAAATATTTCACTATTAAATGTGTCTGAAAACAATATTTTTTCCTATTTACAATTTAATATCCCAGGAACAACATATTTCACTAGTAAAGTGATTATGTGTATGTAAACCATATACAAGCTTCTGTGATTTTCATATGTGCCTGCTTTACCATCACTTCATACAATGATGAAAAATTAAATATAAATATTGGTAAATTAAAAATATGAGTCATACAAATTTACCTAAAGGTTTAGATTTCCTGTATAATTTAAATTTATACTGGAATCATTAAAATGATAAGAGTATATAACAAAATTAAGTAATACTGCAAATATTATCATACATAACGAAGTAAGTTAACCCTGTATGTGTCTAACAATATTCAAATTCAAACCAAATTCAACTCAATTAGGAGCATTAGAAGGGAAAGACATGGTAAGTGAACATTTTGCTTTTAGCCCAAATTTTTTTAGAAACCTTAATAAGAACAATGCAGTGGCAGCTTTCATAACCAACTGTGAATGTCTGGAACTGGAACACCCTTTCCCAATCTTTACAAACAGAAATATATCCTTTAAAAATTACTTTTAATTGTAAGGATTCCTTTAGGGAATTCCGCTGACTTCCTAACTCCTTCTTCAGAATCTAGTCTTTTCATGATGCACCATTAAACATAACTTTAATTCTAAAGATGTTGACTTTAAATCACAAAGCATTATTTTCTACAAAGCAAGACAGATTAAAAGCAACAAAGAAAAATTCCTAGTGGAAGGGATGTTGAAAAAATGAGCAATGAAAAGAACCCAGTACTAAACTTTGCACTCTCCTGTGCTATAAGCTTTCTTTTGTTCTAAATTGTCCAATAAACATTCAAGGAGGTTAGGAATAAAGACATTTAGAGAGTGCAGTGAAGAACTGCTGGTCTGGTGAGGAATGGCAAAGGAGAGCACATGACCTACACAGCAGCTAAGACACTGGGGAAATTTCCTCAATAATTCCAATACACAGAACTCAAATCCTGAAAATTTTATTGGGCAAAAGAAAGGCCCAGAGGTTATAGGAAATGGTATCACAGAGTCACAGAACTCGGGCAATGACTAGCAGTCAGAATGGAAGTGTTTTCCATACTGACACCCAAAACTGACCAACAGTGAATGACAGTCCCCTCCCCCAACATCTCAGTCAGCATTGCTGTCAGCTGTTTGTTACTCTTGACTATTTTCACTGGAATAAGAGGAAATATCAAAGTATTAATTTGTTTTTTTCCTAATTACTAAGTATGTTCAACATTTTCTGAGATGTTTGAGCCATCTTTATTTCTTTTTTGAGAACTGTCTGTTCAAATCCAGAGGCCACTTTTGAGTTGGGTCACTGGATACCTTGACTCCTTGTTTTTGTTTCTTTCTTTTTTTCCTCCCTTCCTTCTCTCCTCCCTCCCTCCTGCCTTCCCTTCTTCCCCTCCCTCCCTCCTTTCCCTTCCTCCCTCCATCCCTCCCTCTCTTCCTTCCCTGTTTGTTTTTCTTATTTTTTTTAGTACTTTGTGTATTCTGAATATTAGTCCTCTGTCAGATGTGCAGCTCACAAAAATTCTTGCCCACTCTGTGGACTTCATCTTCACTTGCTGTACAGAAACTCTTCAGTTTTCTGAGGTGCCATTTGTGAGCTGTTGGTCTTAATTCTGGAGTGAATGGAATTCTATTCAAAAGTCCTTTCTCCACATCTATATTTTGCAGGGTACTGCTTATGTTTTCTTCTACCGATTTCAGCACTTCAGGTTTCACCTAACGCATTTGATCCATTTGGAGTTTATTATTCTACATGATACTAGATACAGGTCTAACTCTGTTCGTCTATACCTGGACATTCAGCAGCATTTGGTCACGATGTTCTTTTCTCCAGTGTACAGTCACTATGAAAATCAGTGTGCAGAATTCTCAGATAAAGTAGATATGATCCTTCATGTGAGTCACATACATCATTCCTTGACATATGTCCAAATAACTTGCCATCCTACTTCACAGGTAACTGCTGTAGCCATGTTCATTGTTATTTTATTCAAAATATTAAAGAAATGGAAAAAACTAAATATCTTTCAATAAATGAATAATGAAAATATGGTACGTATATACAACAGAATTGCACTTACCTGTAAAGAAAATGAAATCATGAAAATAGCAGATAAGCAAATGGAGCTAGAAAAAGTTATACTACATAACACAGACCTTGAAAGACAAATGCCATATATTCTCTCTTATTTGTGGATCCTTGATGTAAATCTTTAGATAAACATATATAAGCTGTAACAACTGCAGAATCCAGGAAAATATAAAAGATCTTCGAGGTGGACAGAATAACACTAATAAAGGCACACAGTTGGACACAGTGCTATGAGAAGGAATGGCAAAAACTCAAGTAGCAGACTTTAATTAAGGGAGGGCAGCATGAATAGACAGAGGAGGAGGAGATATAACACCAAGGAAGGTAGAAAAAGGAAATATATAATTTTATATTATTATATTACTATATTTATATTACTTTATTTTGTATTTATTTAAGATATATAATATATATTAATATATATAAGACTGAGTGTAAACACATATATAGCTTAAAAGAATTTATAATACATGCAGTGAATATTAAAAAGAAACAAATTCTTCTCCAAATTCTAGTAACACACAGATGTATGTAAATATATTGTATATATGTGTGTAAAAATTTATGTATACATATATGTGTATGTATACACACACAAATATACACTGAATTTTTGTTAGTTTGAACAAAACTTTAAAACATGTTTCTACTCACTGCTTTTAAATAATTTATCAGTTTTAGGAATTTCTAGGTAGAAGTTTTAAGATCAGCTCAACAGAATAAAGGCAATTTATACCAAGGCTGTAGCCAACAAGTTAAATGGAGAGAGGCTCAAAGTATTCACTAAAATTGGTAACAATACAAGGTTGTGCACTCTCGCCATATCTATTCAACATAGTACTTGATGTATTAGCTACAGCAACACGATAACTAAAGAAGATCAAGGGGTACCAACTGAAAGAAGGAAGTCAAAGATTCAGATGACATGCAGCATATATCAGTAACCCTAAACCTTCCATCTGGAAACTCCTACAGCTGAAAAACACTTTTAGCAAAGTTTCTGAATATAAAATTTACTCAAAAAATCAGTAGCCCTCCTGTATACACATGGCAAATGGACTCAAAAAAATTGGGGAAATAACACTTTTCACAATATAAAATAACATCTGGTAACTCTAATCAAACAAGTCAAATACTTAGAAGGTAAAAAGAGTAAGAGAGTAATGAAAGAATATGAAGAAGAGATCAAAAGATGGAAAGATCTCCCATGGTCATGCATCGGTAAGAATGGTATAGTAAAACTGGCCAGCCTAACAAAAACAATCTACAGGTTTAATACAATCCCCATCAAAATTCCAACACAATTTTTACAGATCTTGACGGGAAAATCTTCAGTTTTATATGGAGACACACACCACACATATATATACACACAAAACAGGATAGCTAAAACAACTTCAAATAATAAAAGAACTGCTGGCGGTATCATCATCCTAAATGGAGTAATAGTAATAAAAACATAATAGTATTGGCACAAAACAAACACATTGTTCAATAAAGTTGAAATGAAAAACCTAGACATAAACCCACATACCTATAGACAGCTGATTTTTGCCAGAAATACACACTAGAAAAAGGATAGCATCTTTCAAATTGGTGCTTGTCAAACTAGATGGCTTGCATGTAGGAGAATTCAAATAGATCCAGACTTATCAACCTGCACAAAACTCAACTCCAAATGGATCAGAGACCTCTACACAAAAGCAGATACATTAAACCAGATAGAAAAGAAAGTGGGGAACAACCCTCAACTCACTGGCACAGGAAAAGATTTCCTGAACAGTACACTGCTACCACAGGTACTAAGAACAACAATTAATAAACAGACTTCCAAAAAACTGGAAAGCTTAAGCATGCCAAAGGACACCTTCATTTGTACAAAGAGGCACCTACAGAAAAGATTTTTACCAACTATACATGCAATAGAGAGTTAATATCCAAAATATATAAAGAACTCAAGGGCCCTCACAAGAAACACCAATAGAAACTAACAAATTTAAGAAACATCCATACCTTCTTCATAGATATTGACCACCATGGCCTTTATCATCAGTGACTACTACCAAATGTATTTTCACCTACTTTCCAAAGTCCTTTTAAAGGTAATGTGTGTCTGATGTTTCTACTTTGAGGAAAAATTGAACTGA
This sequence comes from Ellobius talpinus, assembly GCA_001685095.1. Lineage (NCBI taxonomy): Eukaryota > Metazoa > Chordata > Mammalia > Rodentia > Cricetidae > Ellobius > Ellobius talpinus. The sequence continues at coordinate 21,960 of LOJH01007165.1, forward strand.
TTTTTGTTGTTGTATTTTTCTGGTGTGCAAAGGCATTTAATGAGGTACAGTGCTCTGAGCTTTGGACAGAGCACAGCAAATCTGCCGTGTTCTAGGAGCTCTAGTGGGTGGCTGCAGTGCTTCTATTAACATATGGCAGACCTGATAAGTAAACCTTTATCTATTAATATTTTAGATACATGGAGTTTTACACAGCCACTTAAAAATGATTTAATCTAAGTTTTTATAGAAAATATGATGATCAATTGGCAACCCTGTCTGTACTGGTTTCAGAAAATTACACCATGATTTTTTAGAATTTATTAACTCTTCAGACAGTACCTTGTTTTAGTCATACAAATTATTATATTTAAATTTATCCTTGACAGCTGTATCCTAATATTTAACCAAAGTTTGTTTTATTTTACCCATACTTTAGTCCTTTGATAAAACAAAGAAAAAAGGTTTATGAAAATATTTAAAGTTTAATGACTTAGTTTTTTCCATCTTTTTTAAACACTATATTTTTATATTTCCATATTTCTAAAATACTTGAGACATTTCATCTTAAAAAACTACGGTAAATTGAAGAGAGGTAAGTTAAAGAGGCTGGTGTGGGAAGTCCTTCTGTCTATGTGTTGATTTTATTGGTTAATGAATAAAGAAAACTGGCTTGGCCTATAGCATGGGAGGAAAAAGGTGGAGTAGGAAGATGCCATGGATCCACTGGAGACAGACACTGAGAATTTTACCTGGTAAGCCACAGCCATGTAGCAATATACAGATTAATAGAAATGGGTTAATTAACATAAAGTTAGCCAATAAGAAGCTAAAGCTAATGGGCCAAGCAGTGATATAATTAATATAGTTTCTGTTTGATTATTTTGGGTCTAAGCTAGCCGGGCAGCTGGGAACCAACAAGTAGCCTCTCTTCCCCAACAAGAGGCTCAGAACTACACTACTGAAATTATAACCTTAAGATTTTAGTGTGCAGTTGTTCAGGTACTCGTTGTGTGTGTTAATCATTTTAAGTGCTAAGTTAATGCACGATGTCAAGGGTGATGTGACATAGTCTGTAAGTCACAACCAGTTGAGCTTTATGATAACTGACTGATAAACTACATGAAAGCAATTCTTTAAATATATTCTCTACAAAGAACATCACAGGGAAGAGGTTTGCTTCAAATGAAATTGTCAGGGTATCCCTATAATGGCTCAGTGAATCAAATCAACACATCTGAAGACAAAAGACAGGCCTAGGCAGGATGGAATGAATAGGATTCAGTCACTTTCCAACAATTACATAAATTACTCCCTCTCCTTCACTTACTGAAATCTTTATACTCATTACTCTCTTTTCTTGCTATTTTGTCTTGTTGATTACTAAAGGGTCACAAAGTTGCCTGGCTTTATTAAGGACCTTGTTGTATCATGGTCTGCATGTATTCATCTTTAAAAGGTGAGTAAAATTTGATGTATAGCACTGAGCACACAGAGTAAAGATTTTTAATCATTCTTCTCAAGGTCTTATTTGTTAAAAAAAAAAGTATTTTCACTAGCCTTTCAAAATTTTATGTCTTCACTAAATTTAAATTTAATTTATATTCTAATTTGTGTCCTATTCTTTAAAGACACTGAAAAATGTTTAGGTATTCAATCATCAAAATAAGTAGAGCATATACAAAAGTTTCAAGAATTCTCTAGATCATGGAGTCATTCTGAGGGAGAAAGTTTTCATATCACCAAAGAAAGCAGCATATGTTTTAGAGGTATGAGAAGCAAGACAAGCTTCTTCAAGAAGAAAATGAGATTAAAGATACAGGAAAGGACCTGCTGGCTTCATGTGTCTATAAGTTTGAGGGGGTATATTCACATAAATAACATAAAGTCAAGTCAAGATGGCATACAAACACCTAGGCACATTTAGGAAGATCCAAACACAGGTCACCTAAGGCTATGCAAACAAAAGACAGATTGCTGCCAAGTCTGGAGGGTCCTGAAGGCTAAGTTGTAAAGTTTGAATTACCTTGCAAGAAGTGGGTAGTCCACTGCCAAGTTTATGTACCATAAAAACAAGATCATGTTTTAGGAGGACAACTGTATTAAAAAAAACAGAAGGAGCCTGCCTATAGGTTATTGCAACAATCCAGGAAAGCTATGGAATGTACCATATATTTCCTCACTATAATCCTAGAGGTAAAACCTACAATCTTCCATTTACAAATAAAAACCAAAGTGCACAGATTATGTAGCCAGCTCAAAGTCACACCCAGTAAGTGTGGGACAAAGACCTGAAAGTAAAAACTTTGGAATCTAAGCATTTAGCCACTACTGTTTATACTTTATTCTTTTCCAGCTGCCTCCATCTCCATGTTTGGCTACTAATACACTGAGTTAAAACAAAACGAAAACTACACTGTGAAGATTTTAAGAAAAGAAGAGGTATTAAAGAGGAAGACTGTTCACTGATAATAAATGATGAAATAAAGACAATTACATAAGTACTTGGAAAATAAAAGGGAAAAATACACTTTGCAATTTGGATTTCTACAATGGAGACAATCTTCCCACTTACACTTAAGCACAGAATACATATTCAACACTCTCAAAAGCCGAAATGCTATACAAAAGGTGACATTTCAGCAAGTGGCTTTGCCATTTTTTAAATTAGTATCCATACACTCAAGTTAACAAATGGCTAAAGAAAATCAGTAAGCTGTTTTAAATCAACAAAACATGATTTATATTCTTGTAAGGGAAAAAAGTGGCATAATAATGTGATAAAAATTATTTTAAATGGCAGTGCCTTAGCAGATCTTTAAAAATATGCCACACAAAATTACGCATAGTCATTTCACAGGAAGAGATAAAAATGCTCATTACCTAAGTAATATATATTAGCTAGCTACTTTATAATAACACATCACTTTTCCCCTTTTCAAACATAGATTTAAATTTCAATTTGTAAAAAGTAACATAAGAAAACAAACAGAAAAAAATTCGCCAACCTAAAAAAGTGTTTGCAATATCTACAAAGCCATATAGTAGAAGTCATTTAAAAGAATTCCCTTGGAGAAAAGATTGTAGGAGTCAGAGAGGTCAAGTACACAAGAAAACCCACAGAATCAACTAACCTAGGCTCAGGGGGGCTCAAAGAGACTGAACAGACAACCAGGGAGCCTGCATGAGACTGACCTAGGCCCTCTGCATATATGTTACAGTTGTATAGCTTTATCTTCTTGTGGGACTTCTAATACTGGAGCAAGCAACATCTCTGACTCTTTTGACAACTTTTGGGATGCGACTCCTCAAACCAGGTTGCCCTGTCCAGCCTTAATACGAGGGGTGGTGCCTACCTCGTCCTCCTGCAATTTGTTTAGTTGATATCCATAGGATGCCTGACCTTTTCTGAAGAGAAACTGAAGGACTGGATGGGGGAGGCGGGTTGGGAGGGAGTAACTGGGAGGAGATGAGGGAGAGGAAATTGTGGTCAGTATGTAAATTAATAATAATTATAATAATATTAAATTTCCCCTTAAAAAGAAACATTGATATAGAAATAAAATCCAAATGGCATCAGTAAGGAACTGTCAATTTCATAATTACAAATCACAACCAAAATGCCAATTTATATTCATTAGCTTAGCAAAAAAATCTTTGCCATGCCATTAACACATATTCATGTCTAAAAGAAAATGAAACATTTTTCATTGAAGTAGACTATTTAATACACTTTCATCTGGTTTCTTCAATTTGAGATAAAAGTAAACAGGAAAAATGAATTTTTATTAGCAGGGAACTATCACAATCAGTCATGCTTACAGTGACATTAGGGTACATTTTTTTTTAAAAAAAAACATCAGACAAGTAACTATAGGCAACTGCAGCTAAGGGAGACTACTAAAAACTAATGCAATTTACTTCTTCAAAGAAGAAGACTTAGTGGAATTAACAAGTAATTTTTTTAAATTCAATCCTAGAAGTTAATATATGTTTTAACACACTGTGCCAACCCTTAATCAACCTTTAAAATAAACTTACCAAAACAAACAAACGAACAAACAAAACAGAACAAAAAAACCCAGCAATATCAAAACCTAACAATGGTTTAGGAAACAGCTTGGTAGGCAAAATACTTGATGAGTAAACACAAAAACCTGATTTCAGATCCCTAGCACCCATGTAAAAGTCAGATAAAGTATGTGTCTATAACCCAGAGCTAGACAGAGATAGGAAGATCTCCAGAGCTCACTGCAGCAGTTAATTCCAGGTTCAGTTGAGATACTGTCTCCGAAACAAGGTGGACTTTAAATTCTGCCCCAAAGTGGTTGATTACTGCTCCAATCATTCTTGGAGTTGCATCATCAGTAGACAAATCTTTGCAGACCATTCAGGACTGTAGCTCCCTTTCTACCTTGTAGCAGGGATAGGGCCCTAAGGTACTCCCCACGCTCCAACACACTGTTCTACACATATACATGCATATACGCAGCCCTAAGTGCACTCTGCAGTTACAACATGAAGTTGGGAAGTAAAAGGTTATACAGAAAGGAGAGGGGAGAAGATAGAGGGAGGGAAGGGGTGGACTTTATCAAAACAAGTACACATGAATGAAATTATCAACAATTAAAAAATGTGGTTTACTCAAGGCAAAATTAATTATAAAAGCAAACAAACATGGAGAATAACATATTACACAGGCAAGTGCATGTGAATATACACATACATACACGCATAAACCATGAACACAAAACAAATTTTATCAATCAAACACTGAATTAACTTATTTTACTCAGAACACTCTTGACTTGTGATAACTTTCCATCTTCCTGGAAATGCTTATAGAGTTCTACTCTTCTGAAACGCCTTGCTCCATTCTTTCCTCATAACTTACAATTATCTATTCCTATTCTCTCATTTGCATTGGTTATCAATTAATTTTGCAATTAATTTACTAGGTAACTATATCATTCATACACACATACACATACTCATATATTTGAGGAAATAGAATTTATTTCTCTAAACTTGTTTAGCTTTCTGACTTTCATACAGTGGACTGAGAGAATTCAAGAAACTCTGGCAGCTCAGAAGGAGGACAGGAGGAGAGGGTACACATGAGGGAGCTTGGAAGGGAAACTCTGGCAGCTCGGAAGGACAGGACAGGGTACATATGAGGGAGCTTGGAAGGGAAAGCGGAACATGACAGAATAACAACGAAAACTGTAGCTTTCTCTTTGTGAAGTAGCAGGTAAGGCTATTAAATCAGGTTTGGAGTTTCTTTTTGTTAGTTTGTTTTTAATTTGGAGTCTGCTGTAGCCCAGGCCAGCCCCAATTTTGCAATATAATCAGCATTACTATAAGGTCCCAATTCTCCTGCCTTCACCACTTAAATGCCGAGATTATGGGCATGCAGCACCATGCCTGGATTATGTAGTGCTAGTAACAAAATATATGGCCTAGGGCATTCTACACAAACACTCTATGACCGAGCTACTGCTACAGGTCTCTAGGAAGGTACTTTGAACAAGGCATATTTTAAGAGGGTCTCATCTTCCCCACCCCTGCAACTCAAAACCACCTTGTCACTTCTATGATGCTCTTTTACTGTTTCATGTCACACGTGTCCTTTTGCTACCACTGTCCTTCCTCATAACTTCCTTATTACCTTCTCTTGGCCTTCTTTTAGTTACTTAGGCTTTACCCACATTTACATATGCATGTGCACATGCACGCACGCACACACACACTTTAGAGACTAGAATCCACATGTAAGAGAAATGAAAAACTGTCTTGAGTTTAGGTTGTCTCACTTAATTTTTGAACAGAAATGCTGAATACTTCAAAGATGAAGGAGTGAAATGGCTAAGCCCAAAGAGGGGATCCTAACAGTTTGGCGAAACTGCAAGCGATGCAGAAAGAAACCCAAGACTATATATTCAGGTAGGGATAACTGAGTATACTGTTGTCTGAAACTGTCCTTTTGAACTCTAGTTACTCCTGGTATTTGTGACAAAGAAGAATGACTAAACATCAAAAAGGTTCAGGAATGCTCTGATGTATGAAAGGGGGAAATACATATTAGAATGCATATTACCCATAAACAATTCAAGGTGAGTAGAGAAAAAATATGAAAAGGAAATCCATGAACTCACTGTGCTAAATTAGGGCATACAAAATAAAATGGAATTCATTCTATTTTGGGCCTTTCTTTTTTGTTTAATTAAATTTATTTCATCAGTGTGCTGGCTAGTTTTAAGACAACTTGACATAAGCTAGTCTTCAGAGAAGAGAGCCTCAACTGAGAAATATCTCCATGAGAATTGGCTGCAGGCATGCCTATAGGGCATTTTCTTAGTGAGTGATTGTGGGACAAGGGTTGGTGGTCCTGAGCTATTTAAAAGAAAGGAGGTGGAACAAGCCAGGTGGAGAAAACCGGAGTATCCCCCAAGATTTCTGCCCTGCTTGAGTTCCTGCCCTCACTGCTTTTGATCAACTGAGTGAAATAAACCCTTTTCTCCCCATGTTGCTTTTGTTCACGGTGCTTCATCACAACAGTAACAATTCTAAGATAAACTGGTACCAGGATTATGGGATAGCATTGTGACAGACCTGACCATGTTGTTTTGGGGAGGATTGTGGAAGGACTTTGGAACTCTGGACTAGAAAAGCCATCGAGTGTTCTGAGCTCAGTGGGCTGTTCTGTAGGGCTTTAGAAGACTTCTGAGAGCACCTTAAAGATTCTACCAGGGATGTTTGCTGTTCTGAGTTGAGAATCTGTGGTTTGCTTAGTTGGGCAGCATCTTGTGACTCATGGGACACCAGAACTACTGAAGTGAAACCTTGCCTTTGCTGGGACAACTGATCTTGCTCAGCTGAAGCGAAGAAATCAGCACTGATGAAGAAAAAAGTACCATGGATTTCCCTGGGAAGGAGAAATAGAAAGGATCTCCTTGGTAAAATGGGGGCAGGGTGGTCATATAGGAACTTGATGGAGTGGGTTGGGCTGGCTGTGCACGGAGGTAGGTTGGGAGCTGGATGGAGGGGGAGAGTAAGGAAAGAGGCATCTTGTTGGTGAGACCACTTTGGGGTTAGGGAGAAACCTGGTGCCAGGGAAACTCCCAGGATGACCCCAGTTAATACTCTTAGCAATAGTGGAGAGGGTGCCTGAACTAGCCATCTCCTGTAATCAGATTTGTGACTACCCTAATTGTTACCAGAGAGCCTTTATCCAGTAACTGAAAGAAGCAGATGCAGAGATCCACAGCCAAGCACCGGGCCATTCCTCATGGAGACCTCCTGAAGAAAGGGAGGCAAGATTGTGTAAGTGGGCGATGGGGGGATGGCGGGTGTCAAGGTCATGATGAAGGAACCCACAGAGACAGCTGACCTGAGCTCCTGGGAGCACACGGACTCTGGACCAACAGATTTATTTTTCTACAACTATGATACATAGTACCATTAATTTCCATGTGCTTGTCTGGGTTTTCAAGCCAGAGTGATAAACCTTAATCCAGATTACCATCAGTTCTCTACAATTTCCTAGGCAGTAATTTCTATACTGTCTCAGCATCATTCCTACAAGAAATAGTTAAAAATAACTAGTCTTTTAATGAAGAAACTGAATAAATGTAGATTATAAGGCTGCTTAGGAATTCAAGGCTTTTTACTTGACAGCACTCCAGTGTGTGCCTGCTCAGCACTGAGGGCATAATGAATTCACATCACTAACAAGTGCTTATGTAATCTGTAGTTGAAGCTGTAAAGTTTCATATAGCTACACTACATAATATCTTAGTTTTGTATAGACAACAGTTTGAATGAAATTAAAGAAGATGATGAGTTTCTAAACAAAACCTAAGTCCTTTCGTTAAGACATTTGAGAGAAAAAGCAATGGTTAATGTTCATCAGCAAACTGAATCTAATTCCACCAGAGTTCTTAGGAAAAAAATGAAGTCTCCTGCTGAAATCTTTGTTAGAGGAAAAGAAAGAACAGGTGGCATTGTAGCTAAGACACTCCAACTTTTACAAAGTACTATTTTTATAACATTTTATGGGCAAAAAGATAAAAGAATGTTCAGTTAATCTAATGCACTGTTTTCATAAAAGGAGAGACTAAAATTATGCACATACAACTCTCATTTTTTAAGTAGCTATGTGACGGGGCACACAATGAGGTTTTCCATCTCAACAACAAAACAAAAATGTGAGTGTAAGTGCCTTACAAACTGCAGTCTGTCAAGTTAATTCATCCAATTATATCTGCTCTGATTCCACAGGTATAAGTTAGCTTTGTCCTACATTACATATGACATGATAGGATAATGACATTTATTCCCAACATAAATGTTAATCTCAATGTTATCAGGTATCCATCTGTTAGACAAAGGAGTCTATGCAAACAATCTCACTGTTGTAGTCACAGGTAGCAAAATAAGAAACAAAGGCACATGAAACGGGTTAAGTCTGTGTAACAATTTAAATAAAGCTATAAAGCCTTTCTGATTTGTTGAAATGCCATTTATGATCACAGTTACTTGACAAAAATGTGAGCCTAGTTCCACCTTGTCTGAAGGTCAGAGAGTTTCAGCTTGCACAGAGTTGTTGCTATTCCACCCTTACCAAAGGTCAGAGTTAGAATTTACTTCTATTCCTTCAAGGTTATTGTCTCTTTCTACCTCAAACAAAGGTCCCACCTAGATTTAGATTAGAGAGTTCGGGTCTCTCTGTCAACAGGTGTGGCTAATATCCAGACCTTGTATTTCAGGTATAGAAAAGTATATCTGTTTCCACCTCAAACAAAAGTCTAAGGACCCAACAAAATTCCTATTCCCTTAGGGAGATAACAATGGATTCCACCCAGGAAGTGGTTTGCCTACAGAATGTTTTGGTCTAGAGTGTGAGCATTACTTGTCTTGTTAGAGCAATAAAATGTTTAACTAAGAATGTAGCCTGCAACTTTCAACTGGTTTGTCCATTTCCTTGTATCATGTTAATGCAGTATTTTTTTCTCACTCCTACCTTTTGGGGTTGGAGTATTTTAAGCAAATGGAAATTAAACATAGGTGATTTGAATATTCACTGGAACTCCCTCCCGGTACTATCACATGTTTGTTTGTTTTTTTCACTGGCATCTTCCTTCTCTTCACATATTTTTCTAATCCCCCTGCCCCTACCCTAGTAAGTGATATTTTTGTCCAAGCTAGTCTCTGACAAAAAAAAAAAAAGAAAAAAGAAAAACAGCGGTAGAAAAGGCAACCTGGACAATACAACTGAGGTAATGATTCTGTTTGGTAAAGCTAACATACAATATAAAAGGGGGAAATGCACATTTCTAAATATTTTTATTAACTGACTTTGAAAACAGATTCTTATAGAATTCAGTGCTTGGTTACTCTTCCCCTACATTTCTAACCTAACTTTGGTTTCTTTTTAATGAAA